>OY757912.1:58504307-58701807 GCA_963585895.1 Sepioteuthis lessoniana
GAATTTAAAAAAACATGAATACTGAAAAATTAATAGCGGCTTGAGACTCAATCAAAAAAAATTATTGATAAAAATGAATCCCTAATTTCATTGAAATCATTTTGTATTATTAAGATTAAATAATATAATATGTGGAGTCTAAAAATAATTAACTGATGCGAATATTAATTTACAAAACATCTATTTCTAATTATGAAACATATCATAAAAATTCCTCGTTATCTATATTAGGAAGAATTAGCATATCGATTGTTAAGTTAATCATAATAAATAAAAGATTAATATTGTAACAGATATTGGATTAATGCATCAAATAATTCTTAACTTTAATATAATTATTAAATTAAATAGCAGTTTTAGATATGAATTCATTTAATCAAGTTGTTAAATATTTGTTTACATATAGTAAAATGGTGAAGTACATAGAATATATATATATATATATATATATATATATATATATATATATATATATATATATATATTTATCTCAGCCTGCTTAGAGTTAACCATGAATTAATTTCCAAACAAAGATTGATCATTTGGCGGTCATCATTAAATTGATATCATCTTACAACAAGAAAGCTTTTCAATCACTTGTAACTATGTTGATGAAACGTCAAAAATGTCATAGTTATTATTAAGTCTTTTTTTCCTAATTGCCAAGAAACAAAATTTGTATATACACTCACTTGGACTCTTACTGGTCAAGGAATATTGATGCTGATGATGATTATCATGATGTTTTACCCTTGTCTTTCAATATTAAAAAGTTTTATAAATTCTCTTTTTTGAACCACCAAAGTAAATCTGGTTTCAACTATCAACTAGATAGTTATCTAGTCTTACAATTTCTCTCTCTCTCTCTCTCAATATATATATATATATATATATATATATATGTCGGGTTAGTTTTGCAGTGATTCATTTGATGCAAACACTACTGATGTCTGATTAGGCCAACACAAGATTGGCAAGACCTGTCACAGCAGCTGCAGGGAAGGTCTGAAAAGGTCCTGGTTTTGTGGCTCTGCCTATTTTTCTTCAACACTAACTCTTCAGCTGTTCTTGGGGAGTGAAAAGGCTTGAGTAATTGATTACCTCTCTGATTCTCTCTCGGCAGCCTGGTTTGTCTCTGTTGTTGATCAATATCACTGGATGTGAGAGCCTTTCAAGGATATCTTTATACCTCTTTGAAACACTCCTCTGGCACAGTAGATATTAGACAGCTTTCAAAAATGGGAAATATTTAAAAGATGGTATCTTGTACAACATTGCTTTATTTATTGTGGCTTGAGCAGTTTCAAGGACCTCAATGTTTGGAATGAAGTCACTCAAAATGAGAGCACAGAGGCAGTATTGAGAGAATTGCTTGAAAAGATTGATAAAATGGTAATGAGTCCCACAGGACTTTGCAGCATACAAAAGAGTGGTCTGGAAAACTACTTTTTAAACATTAACTTTGGTATCTTTCTTGAAGTTGTAATTATCCACCAAATGTACTGTTCACTTAAGTAAATCACTTTTTCACCTCTTTGTCGATCTTAACAGCAGAAGAACCCAGGAATGGAAACAGTTAAACTAAATTCAGCTTTGTTTAACCAGTGGAGATACTGTAGGGGTGCTGTTTTGTGATGTCAGCTTAACTTCTTTAGGTTTACGAGCAACAATATGTGCCCTCTGGGCACAAGCATTTAACTTTTAATGTAATAAGATATATTAAATTTGAAAAACAAATGAAACTAAATAGGAATGTGTATAAAATGTTTTATTAGTTTTTTTGTTTTTTTATTGATTTCTGTATAAAGTTATGCATAAAATTGCTTTTATTATGTTAGAGTATAAAAAAATAATTTTACAAAGCAATAGCACCAAGTAATTATTTATCTAACTCAGTTTTGTTAAAACTAGTATGCAAAATTATCCACATCCTATACTATGCAAACATTTATTTTTCAGTGAGATATTACAAACATTGTAGGATTTTAAAGATATTAATAACATGGGCTGTTTTTAGGTAAATCTAACTAAGCTACACTTCATTAGAGACATGATTAATTAATAATTATCATTGGTATAATGTAAATGACATAGAGAATTGTGATATCAATAGTTTCAGTTAGAGACAGACAGACATAATCTTCATTATAATAAGATGCCAAGATAAAAATGTCATCGGCCTTAGTGAAGCAGGAAGTGAAAGGCTGCAGTGCATGGTCAATATGTGCAATAAGAGAAGCAGCAGTAGCAGTTCTCTTTTGGGCTGCTTTGACAACTTGTTGATGGTTTAACAGGCTATCATATGTGAAGAAATAGATAAATACATTGCTTTTACCATTCAAATCTATAGTTGCTACTCTCAACATTAAAAAAGTGATGACAGGGAAGAGAAGGATGCACCTAAGATAATGAATAATTGTGATATTTTTATAGATAAACAGAGTCTCCAGTTCTGGTTTTGAAAAACCTAGGATTCAGAATAAATGGAAAAAAAAAAAATTTTCAAATGAAAGAAAATACTCATAGGAAAATTTACACATAGCAAGCTTACTTTTGACAGTTTAAATGACTCTTCTCATGGGTTACATAACTTGCCAATGGTAAAAGCACATGTTCACACATACTGCATATTAGTTGACAAGTCTGGGTGAGTACCTCTTTAAAGACTACACTTGAGCTTCTTTGAAGAACTCAAATTTAAAATTGCATCATCTTTCCCTAATGGAGTGCCTCCATTGAGCATGATTCAGGGTTAGCTCTTCCGAGCCCAACTCATCATGTGTATTGCCTACAATATTTCCTTCAGATTATCTTTAACCCTCAGCAATCTTAATTTGTGCATAATTTCTATGTATTTGTATATAATTTGCTGTTGCAAATTTGCAATACATATATATATATATATTGCAACAGTGTATGGTTGTCACTATCTCACGAAGTGGGTTTGTGGCAGACCAAATGCGGTATAATTTGGAGAATGCTCAATATCTATGATAGAGCTATTTTATGATGATAGATAAATATATATTAGTTTTTATATATATTCAATAACATGGTTGCTTAGCTGCAACCACTGATTTCATGCCGTCTTTATACAAGAATCATATGTCTGACGACTGTCATATAAAGATGGCAAAAAACCAGTGGTCACAGACAAGAATCCATGCTATTAGATATATATAAAAACTAATATATTTTTTTAGCATTATATATATCACCAGTTTTTGCTATCATTCATTGCCTCTGGCAGGTCTTCAGGGCTACATCCCATATCTTCACATAGCTGCTGTATGTATGTTCGAGTTGGTCGTCCTGCTTTTGCTCGGCCATATGCGGGGGTCCATTGGAGTACATCACTTATGAGCTCTTCCCTGCTTCTCCAGCGGTGTCCTGCATGTCTGGTTTGTCTAACTTGGATAGTTTTTGTGATGGGAGGTAGGTGGCCGTATAGATGGTGTTTTGTGGGATGTTGCCTCCAGGACTTGTTCAATATTGCTCGCAGCATTCTTGTGTAATTGCTGTCTAGCTTTTTCTCCAGCCGTTTTGTTAGCATCCAAGTAGTGCATCCATATAGCAGTATTGACATGACCACTGCTTGGAAGAAACTGCGTTTCATTTTATTCGTCAGGTCTGACTTCCATATGATCAATAGCTTATTGATAGCTGTCCATGCCTTCATTAGCCGCGTGTTGATGTCTTTTTCAGTTGATGAGACACTGCTTCCTAGGTAGGTGAATTTGTCTACCAGTTTCAGAGAGCTTCTGTCTAATGTGGAAATGTTGCCTGTTTGATTAAAGCACATGTATTCAGTTTTGTGTGCATTGACATAGAGGCCAATGCCTGCGGCAGCTTGTTCCGAACTATGCAGTCGTGTTTCGGCTTGGTTGGGTGTATTTACCAGAATCACTATGTCATCGGCGTAGTCGGCGTCAGTAATTGTTTTTGTGGGGTACCTTCTGCTTCTTTTCTTTGTCAGCTCGAAGACATTTTCTTTGATTTTATCAAGTGATGTTCTAAGCACGTAGTCTAGACAGATGATAAAGAGGTATGGGGCCAATGTGTCCCCATGTAATACTCCTGCTACAATGTCGAAAACCCATAGCAACTAAAATATTGTCAATAAATTAATCTCTCTCTCTATATATATATATATATGTGTAGGTTAATTTATTGACAATATTTTAGTTGCTGAGGGTTTTCTGAGTTATATTAAAATCTTAGACTCATAAAGATACAAGACACCAGACAATGACATTACATCCATTTTTGACACTAAATTCTAGCCAATGTCTTTTTGTTTTCTTTTTTTTTTGTAAACAATTAAGAGTCCGTTGAAAAAATGTAAAATTTTTTTCTCTCCATTATATGATGGCTATCTGAAGAAGCTGGTTTCTTTTAGGGAGGTGCCAGTTGAAATAAATTTATAATAGCCAAACGATGGTTTGTTGAGTTTTTGAATTATATGGAAGTTTGCTCTGTTAGAAATTTATACACTAATATTCATACATTGAGCACTTCTGAAGATTTATAAGAATCCTCTTATATATTTTCAAAAAGAATCATTCTCGACTTATCTTCTTTGGTTATTATATATATATATATATATAAGTCTGTGTATGCCTTTATGCTTGTATTTGTCTGTGTTGGATTTTTATATGCCTATGTATCTTTATAGTATTAACTTTAAGAAACTTTTATAATTTCATTGTGGAGTTTTAATATACATTGAAAGAATTATTTAAATGCAGACTAGATACAAAAATAAACAAATAGATAAATTGTTAAAAAAATAAAATGATCTTTATTCTTAATTTCTAACCAGTACATCTTATGACAGCAAGGGAATAGCATATATATATATATATATATATATCATTGATAACAATAAAGGAAAAGCTCTTGTTGAGATCTGAACTTACATCCCCTTTTTACAGACGAGAGGAATAACAGACTTTAAAAAATTTTAAAGCATTCTTCTTTTTATGATTTTGGACAGATTTTCTGCCAGAAGGGTGTTGCTTTTCACAATCTTTTTATGATTTTTATTCTCTAAGGACTTATCTTTATAAGACTTATCTTCTCTTCTCACAGTTACATGAAGTATGAGGTGCCTTCAATAAGTTTCCAGCCATTTTTTGTACAAGCATTTAAAATTGTCATAGACTCTTGAAAATTCAGTATCTTATTGCTATACATCTTATGAGATGACTGGCCAATTTTTAGGATTTCAGATTTAAATGAACAGCAACAGCAGGAATTGGAATACACCCTACTAAAGCCTGATTGTCACAGCTAGTGAATTTCAAAAATGCAATCTGGACATGAGGACACTTTAGAAGAACAATATGCAATAAAATTCTGTTTTAAACTTGGAAAAAAATGCCACAGAAATGTATGGAATACTTCACACTGCTTTTGGAGCATCTTGCATGAATCAAGCATCAGTTTTTGAGTGGCATAAGAGATTCAAGGAAGGCAGAGAGTCTGTGAGGGATGATTAGAGGTGTGGAAGGAGTAAGGAAGTCAATATACCAGAGTTGATTGGCCAAAGTGTTAGGGTTAGGGTTACTATGTTGTGGTTTTAAGGGAGTTCAGGAAGAGATTTCGTCGGAAGTGGCCAGCCAGCACTCTTGAAATCGGATCAGTGGCATTTCCAGCAGGACAATGCACCATTCCACAACTCCATCCTTATCACAGACTATTTGAGCAAGATGGGCATCAAAACAGTTCCTCAGCCTCCCAATTTTCCAGACCTTGCTCCCCGTGACTTTTGGCTATTCCCTAACCTCAGAGGCTGTCGTTACGAGACAATTGAGGAAATGAAAGAGGCTGTGACGAAGGTCATTGACATGCTCACAGACGAGGAGTTCCATGGGGCTTTCCAAAAGTTTTTGGAATGGTACAACAAGTGCATTGCAGCCGGAGGAGATTACTTCGAAGGGGATTAGAGTTTCATGTGTGTGCTATCAATAAAAGCGCCCATTTATTTAATGATCCTTTTATTTCTTTGTGCAGAAATGATTTTTCTTAGAAAATTTTGAATTTCAAGAGAGTAAAAGGTAAGGGAAATAATTGTAGTGATGTTTATTAGATCTTAAAATTCTCCAAGTTGGGGTCTCAAAAAAGTGTCCATAATCAAGCAGAATCAATACAAAACCAATTTCACTTTTATCATAAAGAAAGTCAAGAGATAACTTTATATTAGAAAAGATTGGGCAAAAATGTTCAATTCTTAAAATAATTTGGTTAGAGACACAAGAATTTAATATTATGCTTGATATTGTAAGAAAATTATTTCTGCTTTATTCCTCTCTCTCCCCCACTCTCTCTCTCTCTCTCTGTATATATATTATAAAAAACAAATGCTAACGCAGACTACTAAGACAGCTACATATGTACAGGAGGCAGTTATTAAGCAATTATAGTTGCAATTTTAGTTGTTTGTGCTATCAGAGATCTGTTGATCTATTGATTACTCAACTGATATTGAGTTATTTTAGTTTTTAAATACTGCCAGACATTTAATTCAATTTAATTCTATTAACAGTATTGTATTATAGCCGATAGGGTATAAAAAATGTAAACAAATGGCTGCTGCTGCTGTTGCTAAATAAATACCTTAAAAATCCCTTAGCCAACGTGGTCTGCTTGGTGGCTGAGAGGTCTGAGACTTAATCTAACATAAAGTTGGATGGGTTTTGATCCCGGCTTCGAGTGTCCTGCATGTCTAGCCACACTGAAGAGTTCTGATAGAACGAAACAGTCTGTCTGTGGATGACAATATATATATATATATATATATATATATATATATATATGGAGGGGTACTGTTATATCCATACCTGTTGATCTATCTCAGAAATTCTCTTTCTCTATTTCTCTTACAGAAGTTTTCTATTAGATTGCTTTATTTTTTTTTTTATCTCAGCCTTATTTTTTAATTTTTATATCTGAATGCAATCATATCTATCAACATATTTATCTTCTTCTCTCTGTAAATATATGTACGAGGTGTCTTCAATAAGTTTCCAGACTTTTTTTATAGGCATTTAAAATTGTCGCAGACTCTTGAAAATTCAGTATGTTATTGCTATACATCTTATGAGATGACTGGCCAATTTTTAGGATTTCAGGCTTAAATGAACAGCTACAGCAGGAATTGGAATACACACTACAAAAGCCTGATTGTCACAGCTGGTGAATTTCAAAAATGCAATCTGACACTTTAGAAGAATTATATGCAATAAAATTCTGTTTTAAACTTGGAAAAAAATGCCACAGAAATGTATGGAATACTTCACACTGCTTTTGGAGTATCTTGCATGAATTGAGCATCAGTTTTTGAGTGGCATAAGAGATTCAAGGAAGGCAGGGAGTCTATGAGGGATGATGAGAGGTGTGGGAGGAGTAAGGAAGTCAATACACCAGAGTTGATTGGCCAAATAAAGAATTTCATTGATAAGGACTGTCATGTGTCTATAGAGACAATAAATGCACAGTTTGATGTCAGTGTGGGAACAGTACACACAATTAATCATGAGGAACTGAAGATGTGGAAGATTTGTGCAAAGATTATCCCAAGGGTGCTCAGAGAAGATTAGAAAGATGTTGTCATGACAGCAGGGAGATGGTCGGGCTGATCAATTCAGATCCCGCAGTTATTGATGCTCTGGTGACCTGTAATGAAAGCTGGATCTACTGCTATGACCCAGAGACCAAGAGACAGAGTTCCCAGAGGAAGCAAGCTGGCTCTCCCAGACCCAAGAAGGGCAGACAAAGCAAATTCACCCGCAAACTTTTGATGATCCCTTTTTTTGACAGCACTGGCATTATCTATATGCGCTGGGTTCCCACTGGACAGACAGTCAACAAGGAATACTATGTTGAGGTTTTAAGGGAGTTCAGAAAGAGATTCCGTCGGAAGAGGCCAGCACTGTTCAAATTGGGTCAGTGGCATTTCCAGGAGGACAATGCACCAGTCTACAACTCCATTCTTTTCACAGACTGTTTGACCAAGATGAGCATCAAAACAGTTCCTCAGCTTCCCTATAGTCCAGACTGTGCTCCCAGTGACTTTTGGTTATTCCCTAAGCTCAAAGAAAACTTAGAAGCTGTCGTTATGAGACAATTGAGGAGATGAAAGAGACTGTGATGAAGGTCATTGACATACTCACACAAGAAAACTTTCATGGGGCCTTCCAGAAGTTGTTGGAATGCTATAACAAGTGCATTGCAAACGGAGGAGATTACTTGGAAGGGGACTAGTTTTTCATGTGTGTACTATCAATAAAAGTGCCCATACAAAAAAAGCCTGGAAACTTATTGTGTGCTCCTTTTATATTTATTGTTACAAACTGAGAATGTTGTCAGAATGTATGAACAAAATCCTTTATAAAAATCTACAGACAAGTCTTCAAATGTAAAATTCTGGAATATAAAGTCTTCTCTAATGAGCTCCTAATCATGTTAAGAATATAAATGATTCCCAGATAAGCTCCCAAATATATTATGTGTACAAATAGAAATACATCTCATATGGAACCCCAAATATGTTAAAAACAAATATATCATTCACTTGAATTGTTCCTTCAACATCTCGTGGAATCACTCACAACACATTGAAAATAAAAATTAGGCAGAAATCTACAAAGAGATAAGCCAAAGACAATTCAATGGAATTATATAATATGAATTTTTATTCACCAAATGCAAATGAATATAGGATAACAAAGAGGATCAAGACATGAATTAAACAAACAAACAGTTTGAACATTTGTTATATGTAATGATGCATGCAGGTAGATATTGCAGCTTCTTTCATGCATGCAGTTATAATATATTAGAGTAGAGGAAATTATTTAAAAGTCTTTACTTATCTCAATTATGTTTTTTTCTATTTCAGTTCATTATTTCATTGGAGACTTTTCAAATGTCTTTCTCTGTTTTTCTCTTTTCTTTTCTTTTACTTTTATTTTATTTTCCTTTCTGTGGTTGACAGAAAGGCTAATCAGTTTTTTTTCTTTTCAAAGTTCATTCATTCTTCACTTATAATCTCTGGGATCATGAATGGCTTCTAGATGCATCTTAGGATTTTCCCTTTTTTTCGACAAAAAGTTTTCTTCAATCTTGATCTGTATGGTTGCTATTTACCTTCAGTGAGTTGGCTATATTATTTCTTTTCTTTACCAAAACAGATCATCAATCCATCTCATTTGAAGACTTCTTGCCAACTGCCTTTTTCTCCAATTCGTATTTCTGGTGCACAAAAATATAACTTTGACACATGCTGCCTTTCTGTCAATTATCAGCTTCTATAGTCAAATCACAACACCAGTTGCTCTTTTCCCTAAAACCAGTCAGGGTTGGAGAAGGATAAGTCTTTTCTAGATTCTGTAATCCACATTCAATACAGGTTGTCTTTCTGGCTGACTAATGCGAGCAATCTGTTCCTATACTTGGGTTGGGTGGGTATTAATGTGACATAACAATATATACTCACTTGTGTGTATGTCTATATATATATATATATATATATATATATGTATGTATGTATTCAACAGTTATTTCAAACTATTACCAATGTATCTGCAAGTGTTTGAAACATACAAATGTCCTGATAGGATTTCCAGGTGGAGTAGAGTCAGCTCAAATCTATTTTTCATTCCTGTAGTTTGGCTGTGATATTATTTTCAGCTACATTGTCAAAGTATTTTATGCTTCTGTAATGTATTTTAATGTATTTGCTCTTTTAGTCAGAATAAATTTTAAGATGGTCAATGGATACTGGCTTAAATCATAAGATGACTTGTTATTGCTATTCCACAATTTTATCCAATGAATGTTCTCATAATTATTGGTTTTATCAGTGTCTTTCCACCTAACAATTCTTCAATATATTTCAGGTCTAAAATACATCCAGTAGAAGGAGTTTTCTATAAGATAGTTTCAAATCTGTGTGTTCAAGATTCTAACAGATATAGAAGGCCATGAAGTCACTATTCTTTGGGACTTTATCATTCATACTGACAGATATATAAATAGGGTAATAATCAAACACCAAACAATTTTCTTTTTCATAGATATGGCTGTGCTATTGGATAAATATACACCAGTTAAAGAATATGATTAAATAAGTAAATATAAAGATCTTGAAATTGAAATTGAAAAAATATTGCACCTTTCAATAACTATTATATCAATAATAATTGGAGCTCTAAATATATTACAGAAAGTTTCAAATGAGCAAATTTATGAGATTAAAGCTAGATCTCTGGCAATGGCACATTAAAGGATTTTACTTAACAGAAAGTAGAGGTCAAAATAGAAATATGTATAAATATGAAATAAATGCAAAGAAAAAGAAACCTAAAGAGATACACTGAATCTCTGTTAGAACCAGCATAAAATAATATTATATCAATGTAGAATTTTATAATGCTCAAAAGACTAACAAGTGTAGGTTATGTGGTGAGAGGGATGAATTGGTTAATCACACTAAGTGAATGCAGGAAACTGAAACAAAAGAAATACCCAAGTAGGCATGACAGAGAGAGAAAAGAGATCAACTGGGAATGGGCAAGAGATAAAAATTTGACCATATGAGAAAATAGTATTTGCATAAACCAGAATCTCTCTTAGTAAATTAGATGCATAAAATTCCATATGACTTTGAGATACAAAAGACTAAAACTAGTGTTGATAAACCAGAAAAAAGAACTTGTCATGTAATGGATTTTGCTGTTTTAAAGAGTGAAAATAAAAGAAACCAAAAATATGGACAAATAACTGGATCTTGCCATAGAACTGAAAAACTGTTGAACATGAAAGGGGCAGTGATTCATTTTGTAGATGGCATCCTTGGAATGATCTCTAAAGGCCTAGAAAAGAGACTGGACTAACTGGTGATCAAAGGAAGAATTAAGATCATCCAGACCACAGCATTGTTAAAATCAACGAGAATACTTAGAAGAGTCCTGAGACTAGCCGTAACTCAGACTTCAACAAAAAAGCATCTGTTAAAACTGATGAAAACAACTCATATAGAGGAAAAATAATTATGATTCACTTATATATATAAGCAAAATCTGAATTCACACACACACACATACACACACACATACACAGAGCAAAATTAGTATAAAGTGGAAAACTTGATAAATTCCTTGACCCAGCCAAAAAACTGAGATAACTGTAGAACATGAAGGTTAAAGTGATGCCACTCATATTTGGAGTCTTTAAAACAATTAAAAAGAACTCAGTAAAGTGATTGAGGAACTAAAGATTTGGAGAATGACGGCAGTCATTCAGACTATACTTCTGTTAAAATTAGCTGAAATAATGAGAAGAATCCCAAGGAGCAGATGAGACTTGTCATTAATGGGCTTGAGTGAAGGCCACTAGTTATTGCTGGTGTGAAAAATTACAAATAATGATTAAATAAAATAGTTAAATTTTTTATGATTTTTTAAATGTGTTCATGAAATAAGATTTGGAGTTTGTAAAAACTGAAAATGCTTTTATACATATCCTTATGAAATATACCTGAATGATACTAGATAACAGAATCCTGTTTAACAAAATATTTAACTATTTTATTTTTTAAATATCTTTTTTGCATTTTAACATTGATATCTTGACTTTGTCACTTTGCAGCAGTTTGTCTAGAAGCAATCGGAGAGGCTAAAGTGGAATGGATGACATCCAGTGATATTCAAGCCTCAGATGAAGAAGTCTTCAATTATACAACAGTTTTACCTGTAAAAGGTAAGTAAACTGACTCTTCTTTACAACTATAGATATTTACCCAGCTTAGCTTTTTTCAATTAATTTCTTTATTTAATCAAAGTAGGGCTAAAAAGTAACAGAATAAATAAATAGATAAAACCATCTAAAAAACTTCTGTTTTTTTTCATATTTGTATATTTTCATACTGTCAGATTTGCTTCTAGTTTTCAATATATATATATATATATATATATATATATATATATATATATATATATATATATGTGTGTGTGTGTGTGTATGTGTGTATGTGTGTGTGTGTGTGTATGTGTGTGTGTGTTATAAAGAATAAAATTACCTGGTATGACCCCTCAGTAAAAACTAAAAAAGTACTTAATATTTTATAGGTCAAGCAATATAAAGTTAATTACAAATATTAAAAACTTACAAAATGTTCCCATACATCTGTGAGTTTTTCTTTCTATCTGAGGATTGACCAGGTAAAACCCAGTGTTTTTTGAAAAAATTTTATGAGTTTCAAATGTGTAAAAATTATGAATTAAATATTTTAGCCAATTTTATTATGCATATATAATAAAGTAAATAAGTGGAAAAGTGAATAAACTGAAACACTGAAAATAGACTCCAAAATGATATTTTGTCTTTATTTCAAAAAGACTTCATCAGAATGATGAGTTTTTCTAAAATTCAACTGAGGAGGAAATGAATGATTAAAAATAAAAAGAGGGAAGGGTCATAAGAATGAGAGGCAGAAAACTATATATATATATATATATATATATATATATATATATATATATAATCTCACCATTAGATTTTGTAGAGTCTCATGTTATCTTATCATCTACTATACAAGTTTTTCATGACTCTAATATTCAATTATTTATTTTCTCACAAGCTGATTTATTTTCAATTTTACTCTGTTGTCAACAAAGAACATTGACATCCACTAAAAAATTCTATTGTTTGACATTGTCAACATCTTATCTATTACTCTTGATTTCAATTTTTGAATTATTATGATTAAATTTTCAGCTTTACTTTCAGTTTTTATTATTCTTCATCCAGTCAATACCCAAGACCTAGAGTGTGAGAAGGTAGTGATTATCTGTATTTGTTTTTGCTGTCTCTTTTGGAGATATTGTACAGTTACATTGATTTTATTCTAAGGAAATGAGCCATTTTACAAAGTGCAATTTTTTCTATTTCATGTAGGCTTGAATGGACAGGTATTTTGTTTATGGGTTTATCTGTCCTTTCCTTGATAACTCATTTTTTCAGTTTCTATTTCTCGGTCTTTATATTTACTTATCATATTCTTTGACTGATGTTATTATCTCTTCTCACAGGCATATCAATTAAAAGAGATGGGGGTGGCCTCATAGCGTAATGGTTAAAATGATGGACTGTGAAATCGTAGAAAGTGAGTTCGAACTCCAGTTGCGCTATTACGTTCACTTTCAAACAAATACCCTTGGGAAAGGTATGAACCCCCTTTTCCTCCCAGTTATGGGTTAAATAGTACCACTACTGTTCTTCTAAGAGAATGGCTTTGGCATTAAATAACCTACAAAGGTTGATATGCCATTAAACAAAGAAATAAAACCAAACCTAAAAGAGATGTTTTTCTTTTATAGTTCTTAACCTCTATACTTCGTCAATTACTTTTTGTTTTTCTATCAGTCCCAGAGAACAGTTGCTCTTTTGGCTTATGTTATTGATTCTAGTTATTGTTTATACTATTTTCACATATCTGTATTCCATAGTATTAACATTTTTGAATGAATATAATGTCATACTTTATCATGCTTTTCATTATATTTACACAATCTATATATTAGGTTTGATCTAATTTTAATAATGTTTGCTTGATAGTTTCTTGTTGGTAGGCTCCAGGTCTGTATCGCCATTATTAAAGCCTGAGAACTTTAGTGAGCAATCTTGGCAATCTGTTGCTTGAAATGCCTCTTGCAATCATTTCTTTCTTTACATATTTTTTGCTCCTTGAAAGTTTTTTGCACCGTCCTTAGATGCTGATTTTTCACTGCAGTCTAAGCAAGAGCAAGTCTTCCGAAGTCTCCCATACTCTTCTGAGAATTGTAGCCTATTTTAATAATGCTTTGGTCAGATGGTTTCAAGTCTTAATTGTTCTTCCAATTCCTCTAGTCTTCGTGGACCATTTCAAGTACACAAACAACCAATGGTATGCCTGTCACCCTTGTGTTCAATAGTTGTGTTAGTTTTTTTTCATCATTTATAGTATTCAGACTATTGTCTTTATTGTTATATTTACAGCATTTTGGTGGATGTGTTCTTCTGGTGTTTCTTGTCAAACTCGGGAGCCAACATACAACTTTGAAGTAAACCCTTTATTTAATCCACAGAGTTAGATTGTTCTAATTCTGTTAACCATGATCAAGTATACTTGTTAAGCTATAATAAGTATTCCAAGTTATTTTTACCCGCAGCTAGGATTGAACCTACAACCTACAGATGATTTCACTTGGAGGTGTCATTAACCCAGCACCTGAATCCATTATGCTACATGTCCTGCTGGACAATTTAGAGTAGAATTTTTGGAACATATAAACCTAATGCTTTTAACAACACTAGGAATTGCCACTTATTACTAATAAGTATGGTTTTTTACCTTAATTATGATTTTAAAAATTTATATCTAGACTTTTGATTATTGATTCCCACATTGTATTCACCTCTATACTTGGTCTACTACTTTAAGATATCTTATTCTTCTATGTTCTTCCCTATCTATGATTTTGACTTCATCTCATCAAGGCAAATAAATGCTTTCCCTTTTCTTATAATATTTTATTTCTCTGCAAAAGTTCAAGCATTTGTCTATCTTTTTGCTTTCTATTATTTCCACTCGGTGGTGGGCTGAAATGCTAAAACCTATGAGATGACATGTTCTTTTTTGCTTGTTAATTAACACTAAGTTTAGTCTCCGGGCTGGAATTAGGGGATTTGTTTGCATCTCAAAATCCCAGAGAATGAAACATGTGAAATTCTCTGGGACAGATTCAGGTTTGTACATATAACATTTGGTAGTATGGTTAGGTTTCAACATTTTGCACAATTCCCAGCAGATCACTTTCCTGCTCAATTGGGCCTAGTTTTGTATTCCTTTTGAGCTAGATTGCAGCATTTGCTTATGTGTTTTATTGTTTTGTCTTGGTCACTATGAAACCTACACTTACTATTCAGTATAATTGGTCCTTATGATGTTGTTTTGTGCTGCTATTAGAATAAATTTAGTTTCTGTCTTGAGCTTTCCCTTCCATAGATATTTCTAGATCTTCTTGTGGACAATCTCAGCAGTTTGTTGCTTGAAATGTCCATTCAGTTGTTTTTCTCCCCATTTCTGTTTTTAGTTTTTGTTGTTTTTCTGATCTTATATTGTCAATGGTGTTACTGGCTGCTGTAATTAGTCTTTCTTTTTCTTGAAGTCCTTGTGTTCTTGCATCTACACACACCTAATTGTTGGAAAGTCCTCTTCTTCCTTCTTTTTTTCATACTTAGAGTCTGTCTATGTCATCTCTTGGATGTAAGGCCACTGACAGAGTCATCAATTTTCTTGTCCTTTGGTTTATTAGTCTGAATTTCTCCTTGGCCATTTTGAGTATGGGCCAAAATATCTTATAAGTGGGGGTGCAAAGGTTTTTATCCCTTGGATGTGATTTCTGTTACAGAGCTTAGTTTCAAGAAATTTTCTCATATTCTTTTCTCTTTTTTTTATCACTGCTTATTTGATAGTATTTGCTTCTAATATTCCTAAGTACATGTAATTTTCTTTTTCTCCAAGCTTTCTGATGCTTTCCTGATTTGGCAGTTCTATTCCTTCTGTAGTTTCTCTTGACCAATTTTTCCTCATCAGTGTGGCATATTTTTAATGTCAAATTCCTTTCCTGTATCATGGCAGTATAGAGTCTTATAGTTTCTATCAGTCTCAAGTTCTTTTTCACTTTTTGCTAAAAGCTTGATTATTATTATTATTATTATTATTATTAACTCTAAAAGTGTTTTATATCAGTAGTAACTAGTGGTTTTCACTGACTTCTAAATGACTGCTAGTATTCTCAGCTCTCTAGGACTCTTCTGAGTATTCTTGCTGATTTAAGTTGTGCCATGGTCTATTTTTTTTCAACTCTCACACAAGGCCTCCGTGTAGCCATGGATTATATCCTTTGTCTTCAAAAAGATCTGACATTTCTCTAATGTGTGGTAAAATGTTTCCTTAATACTCCGGTGCTCTCTCCCTCTTCAACTTGATTATTATCATATTATTCCTTCCAAGTTTTTCTGACCAGCACTAACAGATGGTCTTTTACTGGGGTCCAAAAGACAGCGAGTCTCCTTAGATTTCCAGAACTTTTCTCAGAATGCTGGGCAATCTAGATAATGCTGTAGTTTGGATAATCTTTGTTTGTCCTTCGATTTCTTACTCTTCCAATCCCTTTACCAAACCTTTGAAGACTGTTCCAAGTGCACCATTTATAATTTGTATCATCATCATTTTCATGATCTCAAAATGTTTTAGTTCTCTGGCAAAGTCTAAGTATTTGGCTCTCATTTTTTTTTTTGATTTTCACTCTGGGGTCTGCCAGAATAGTAAAGTCTAGGATTTGGTAGGTTCTCTTTTTTTTGTTGACTATCACTAGGTTTAGTCTGGCCAAGATGAGGTGACGTTGCTTCTCAAAATTTCAGAGAATTTTGTGGATCTCATTCTCAAGGATGGATTCTGGTTAGTGCATATACCATTTAGACATATTATGATCATTATTAAAATATTCTTTTAAGAGTTTTTGTACCAACGTTAGTTGATGGTCTTTCACTTAAATTTGAACAACAACAAGATTCCTAAAGTCTCTGAGACTTCTCAATATTTTGGGTGAATTTAATAATGCAGTAATCAGGATGGTCTCTACTTGTTCTCTGATTTCTAAGTCTTGCAGTCCCTTTACCAATACTTTTGGGATTGTTCCAAGAGCACATACAACAATTGTTATCACTGCCACCTTCATATTCAATAGCTTCTTCAGCTCTCTTGGAAGGTCCAGATATTTATCCCTCTTTTCTCCTTCTTTTAATTTTACTCAGTGGTCTCCTAGGATGGCAAAGTTCACTGTACACAAAGTTCTCTTTTTTTTGTTGACTATTACTAAGTCTGGTTGTCTGGCCAAGTTTAGGTGAACTGTTCGTATCTCAAAATCCCAGAGAAGTTTTTGCATTCTAAGATAGATTTCAGGTTGTGCATATACCAACTGTTCATATAGTCAAATTTAAATTTCTAGTACAATTCCCAAAGGATCACTTTCCCAACCCAGTCATGTCTAGTCTTATATTCTTTTTGTGCTAATTCACTATTGCTTATCATAGGGTTTATCATATTGTCTTTATTGCCATATAACTTACACTTGCTATTTTGTTACGTCTTATCTATTTTTGATTTAACATATTTTATCTGTATAGCATTGTTTTGTATTGCTATTAGAAGAGCTTCAGTTTCTCTCTTAAGGTTTCCCTTTCTTAGACATGTCAAAGTCTTTTCATGTGAGATTTTGCTTGTTTGCCATTTGAAATATCAATTGCTTTCCTTGCCATTTTTGTTTTCTACTTATTGTTGTTCTATTGATTCCCATGTTGTTTGCATCATTTCTGGTCACTGTAATTAGTCTTTATTTGTTCTTTTTTATGTAGTCTTTGAGTTGTCTTGTCGATGTATCAATGCTATCTTCAGTGCTGGTGAGTCCTCTTCCTCCTTCGTTTCTTGACACTTACAGCCTCTATGTCATCCCAGAAATGTAAGGCCTTATGCATCATTATGAGTTCTCTTGTTCTCTAGTCTATTTCTAGAAGTTATTCCCTCTTCCACTTTAAGAATGGTCAGCCCAGGTGTTTCTTCTTTTGATCAGGTTTCTGCTATATAGCTTGGTTTTGAGTAGTTATGCCATTCTCCTGAGATACACATTTTTAATTTTTTCTTTCATCTCTGCTTCTCTGATGGTATCCACTTTTAATATTCCCAAGTGCTTGTGATTTTCCTTTTTGATTTTCTCTTCTGATTTTTTCCTGATTTTCTAGTTCTATTCCTTCCATCATTTTTCATTTTCTACTTCACATTATTTGCTTGGCACATTTTTCTATGCCAAATTCCATTCAAATATCCTGAATGTACATCCTCAGTGCCAGTATTAAGGTTTTCTTCTTATTATTATTTTGCAGTTGTTTTGATTTTTAAATCGGTTATAACTTGTGGCTTAGATTGGAAATAAAGTTGCTAGTTTCACCACTCATCTAAGATACTTTGCTGAAGTCTAGCTGATTTTAAAAATGTTATTATCTGATTGCTTTTGCTTCTTTCTTAGAATTTCAAATGTCTATAGAAAATTCTTCTGATACATTGATAGTGATGATGCTTCTCTACAAAACTGTATATTGCTAAGTATCAATATCTTAAATAATTTTAAAACTAAATCTTGTAGACTCCTTTTTTTATTGCTGGATTTACATATGCACATTAATATAATACAAAGAGATAAATACACACATTATATATATATATATATATATATACATCTCTTGTCTTTTCAATGTTGTTTTAGGTGAGAAAGAGGTGGATGAAGCTCTCCTACATCCAGGATCTTATTACTTTCCATTTGAGTTTAATCTTCCACAAAGATTGCCGTCATCTTTCAAAAGTAAACATGGCCGGTTACGTTACTTTGCAAGGATGACAATATACACACCAGACGGGCCACATCATGAGAGAAAAAGCAAATTTGCTGTGATAAGCGCCCTTGATTTAAATGCTGAGCCTGATGCAGCTGTAAGTAAAGAGATATTTTTTTGCTCTTTTTGGAAAAAAAGTTTTCTACCTTCATTTTATTTTGTTTTTATGAATTCAGTTTTAAAATGTTGCTTATATTCATTTATTTGAAAAGTAATGTTGAATTTTTGGTGGCAGAATGAAAATGAATTTAAATGAAATTAAATCTATTTGTCAAGAACTCAATTCTTATTATTAGCAGTATCAATAGTTCATCTGGCTTGTTATTGGGGCCTAGAATATGTATTGATTGTTGAGCAATGAAACACCTTCCTCCCAAAAAGTGTTTCCCACATATGACACTAAACTGCCTCTGAGACTCCAGTTCTGGAACTTTGGGTAATGTCGAGATACCTTTCCGTTGCCATAGATAAAATAAATCTGAATTGTCATTACTCTCAGGACAACTTTGAACAGCAGTGGTAGTACCTGTTAGGGTCCCATGATGGGTCAAACATATCTTCTTGTGATGGTGTTTGAAATAATCTTAAACTTTATTAATATACTGGCTCTTTAAAAAATTGATATTGTAACTAAGTACAAGGTGCTTACTTGTTTAAAATGATTGTGAAAATATATTTTTGGATCATAAATAGTTGGAAACAATAACTTTGTAATGGATTCTAGTATAAGATAATCCAACAAGTGTTGTCATGCCACAAAACCAACCAACCAACCACAGAAAACCTTTTCTCTGTCATATAAAACTATAATTGAATTTGCAAATCCGTGCTACATCTGACAATAGTTGAATTGATGCGGTTATTCTGTGTGCAGTTATATTCATATGCTCTTTTGACTGGTCTAACAATTCTTGCTATATCCTAATGCTATGCCATGAGCAATTATTACCAAATTTCATTTTATTCTTTAGAGTTTATTTTATTTCTTATGGGTGTGCATTATCATTTTGAGGAATGGCATGTTCTCTGTTGAAGAACTGTTTGTATCAATTCCTCTCTTCAGTACAAACATGATGATTATCATCTGATGTGATTGTCAAATATAAACATATATTGCCTTATTCAATCCACTAATTTGAATCATCAATTTTCTTTATGTTGTGTCAGCTACATTTTGCTTTCAAAGGGTGAATGTATTTCGTTTATAAATGTTAAGGGATTACTATAGACAGAAAAGTCCCATTTACACCGAGTGCCCACAGTACCTTGTTCCTGTAGAGATTTCATTTAGATGGTGACATAGCTTTTTCATTCAAGATCTTTGAATATTTCTAGTTATAAAAAATATCATTTCATAGTAACCATTTCAATTGTTGCCGATGATTATATTCCTGAAAAATAAAGTTTTTAAAGTTTTATAAGATTTTTTCATCCCATTTCCAAAAGTATAACATTATTTTCCCAAAGACCTGATAATTGTATGATTTTCTAAATCTTGCTGGCAAACTATAAAGTTCAAATTTCATCAATGCCATGAATATTTTCTAATTATGTCAATTCTGGCACAAGAACACATTCAAGAAGCAAATGCAGAGGAAGACAATCAATGTCAAATATCATTCAGGATGAAAGAGATAAACCATTTAAAAAGTAATGAGTGAATACTTGCACTATATTGCATTATGCACTCAACTGATTTTAAACTATGTTTTTCTTTAAAAGAATGCATGTATTTCATATATAAATCTTTCAAATGTGTGATAAATGAATGTAATGAGAAATTTCATCTGTCTACTCTTTCCAACAAGTTGATAGTATTGTTTCTGATTGGTAAATTTAATGAGACTTGTGCACAGAATTGAAAATATTCAAGTTAGTCATCTTTGCTAACTGCCAAAGATCTTGAGGAAACATTTCAAATAGTTTTCATAGAAATTTTCTTGGATATTTAAGTCCACAAAAATTTCTTAGAAAATTATCTTTACAGATTAGGATGTCTACAACTACTGTTTTCAAGACAACAAAGACATTAAGATAGATTAAAGGAAAACAGTCACAATTATAGTTGCATCATCTCTGAAATAGGCAAATAAACACACACACACACACACACATATATATATATTTATATGTGTGTGTATATATAATTTTCATTATAGAACTTATGAATCAAGATTTTATGAAATTCAGGAAACAGTCCACCTGTCACAATAAAAGTTTTAAAGGTACCCATAGTATGTATATATAAACACACTCATATCTAGACAATATATGTACATACTTGCATAAACATATATATTTATATATCCTCCCTGAATATATATATATATATATATATATATATATATATATACATGTACACATATATGATATATAAATGTATACAGATATATATAAAAGTAGATATATTTATATAATGCATATAAATAAAAGGAAGCAAGTACAAATAAATATACACACACTCACACATGCATACATAAACTTATGCATGCATACATGCAAGCACATTGATATACATTCAGCCTTAACCATGAACACATACATAGGTGCTCACAAACACACAAATGTATTTACATGAATATACATTCATATTCCATGCGGCATACACATACATTTGCAAATACATATATATATATATATATATATATATGTGTGTTTGTGTGTGTGTGTGTGTGTGTGTGTGTGTGTGTGTATGTGTGTGTATGAGACACATATTAACTCAAAGGCATATTGATACTTATACTTGGAAGTAGATACATACAAATCTCATATACACATGCATAAACATCTAGGTTTGTATATATATATATATACATATGCACACACACCAAAGAATGTCAATGCCATCATTAAACTACTATTGTATTTTGGAAATTTCCAGATGTTTTCCAATTTTTTTCAATTTCTTTAATAAAGTCTATTGTCTTGGGGCTAAGTCAACTGAATGGAGGCCTTCAATTCCACAAAACAAGGAAAATTATTATTTCTATCAGCATCTTTTAAATTGTCATATCTATTTTAGGTTTTATAATTGGTAGGTATTTGAATCACTCAAATAATTCAATAAAATCAAAGGATGACTAAGAATATAATTGGTCAGTAATGTAATATTTTCAAATTCATGATCCCAAAAGCTTGTGGTCTGACCCAAAATCAAAGACTACTGATTGCCAAATTGATGGAACAGTAAAACTGTAAATGATGATTACTAGTGGCTCCTTGCTGGATGTGTGTTTCAACTCATAATGATAGCAATATGAATATTTCTTGCAGTGCCTATTTCCCATCTGAATAACATGATATAGGTAGGACTAAGTTACATGGAACCTGTTGGAGGAAAGAATCTTTATCAAAATAACTTAGAGGTGAGGAGAGTTATGCAGTTGTACCAATCTCCTTTTCAAATTAAATAATAAACATTGTTAATTCTTTTGTCAGTTAACTTCAGGTTCTAGGTCTTTAGTGTTGGATTAATCACCTTATCTTTAAGCCAAGACATTTCAATTGGCCATACTCTTCTCTTCTCACAGTTACATGAAGAATGAGGTGCCTTCAATAAGTTTCCAGACATTTTTGTACAAGCATTTAAAATTGTCGTAGACTCTTGAAAATTCAGTATGTTATTGGTATACATCTTATGAGATGACTGACCAATTTTTATGATTTAAGATGAATTTCAAAAATGCAATCTGGATGTGAGGAGACTTTAGAAGAACAATATGTAATAAAATTCAGTTTTAAACTTGGAAAAAATGCCACAGAAATTTATGGAATTCTTCACACTGCTTTTGGAGTATCTTGCATGAATTGAGCATCAGTTTTTGAGTGGCATAAGAGATTCAAAGAAGGCAGGGAGTCTATGAGGGATGATGAGAGGTGTGGGAGGAGTAAGGAAGTCAATACACCAGAGTTGATTGGCCAAATAAAGAATTTCATGGATAAGGACCGTCGTGTGTCTATAGAGACAATAAATGCACAGTTTGATGTCAGTGTGGGAAC
This sequence comes from Sepioteuthis lessoniana, assembly GCA_963585895.1. Taxonomy (NCBI): domain Eukaryota; kingdom Metazoa; phylum Mollusca; class Cephalopoda; order Myopsida; family Loliginidae; genus Sepioteuthis; species Sepioteuthis lessoniana. The sequence continues at coordinate 58,526,802 of OY757912.1, forward strand.
AGTACACACAATTAATCATGAGGAACTGAAGATGTGGAAGATTTGTGCAAAGATTATCCCAAGGGTGCTCAGAGAAGATTAGAAAGATGTTGTCATGACAGCAGGGAGATGGTCAAGCTGATCAATTCAGATCCCACAGTTATTGATGCTCTGGTGACCTGTAATGAAAGCTGGATCTACTGCTATGACCTAGAGACCAAGAGACAGAGTTCCCAGAGGAAGCATACTGGCTCTCCCAGACCCAAGAAAGCAAGATAGAGTAAATCCACCCGCAAACTTTTGATGATCCCTTTTTTTGACAGCACTGGCATGATCTACATGCACTGAGTTCCCACTGGACAGACAGTCAACAAGGTTTTAAGGGAGTTCAGGGAGAGATTCCGTCGGAAGAGGCCAGCGCTCTTGTAATTGGGTCAGTGGCATTTCCACCAGGACAATGCACCAGTCAACAACTCCATCCTTGTCACAGACTATTTGAGCAAGATGGGCATCAACACAGTTCCTCAGCCTCCCTATAGTCCAGACTGTGCATCCAGTGACTTTTGGTTATTCCCTAAGCTCAGAGGCTGTTGTTATAAGACAATTGAGGAGATGAAAGAGGCTGTGACAAAGGTCATTGACATGCTCACACAAGAGGACTTCCATGGGGCCTTCCAGAAGTTGTTGGAATGGTAAAACAAGTACATTGCAGCTGGAGGAGATTACTTCAAAAGGGACTAGTTTTTCATGTGTGTAAGTAAAAGTAAGTAAAGTTAGCGACCATAGTCGAGGGTGACCCGAAGGCTCCCTTTTCAATAGCTACTACACCAAGGTGTAGGGGAGGGCGCTACTCCATTCCCAGGATTGCTCCACTTTACCCTTGAACCGTACCTTATAATGCTGAGTGTTAAGCAAGGTGGTATCAAGTACCATTTTTAAAGTCTTTGGTATGACTCGACCTGGGATTGAACCCAGGTCTCCCGGGCCATTGGCGAACACTCTAACCGCTAGGCCAATGTCCCGGTATATTATGTGTGTACTATCAATAAATGTGCCCATACGAAAAAAGCCTGGAAACTTATTGAAGGCTCCTCTAAGGTTGTACTTGATATCAGTTGAAGAAACCAGTCTCCAACCTTAATGCATTCTTCGTCCAAAACTTTCTTGATATGACAGTTTGAAGGACTTCATCAATCAAGATATTTAGGAATTTGACATGCATGAGTTGTACATGTATTTTTGGTTTAACATTATAATCATAGGAAATTAACCCGAGTTCAAATCCTAGATGAAGCTGTTTGTATTTCCCATAGAAATAACTTGGAAAAGTTATGAATTCAACTATTCTACCTCCACTCATGGGGAAAATAATGGGGCTGATTTGACTCTTTAATAGTGTGGCAAATGGTCTTGGAGAAGGAAAACTGAATTCAAACCAGATTTACTCTGCTGAAAATTGACCTTGTGTCACATCTATGGCAGAGGAATTGGGTAAATATATACAATAAATAGGAGCAGATTCTTGTCTTTACTTAATCCTTTAATGTGAAAGGACCCTCAATGTCATAGACAAAATTAAAACCAATAATGTTTATGAAACCTCATGATTGGCAGGTTGAACTTATTTATTAACATATGTAATACAGATATTTTTATTTGATTCTAACTGAATTTCTCCAACTTGTCCAAAAGATAGTTTTTGTGTTTTTTTATTGCAAGTGAACATTCTTTTCAAGTTTGTGATTGGAAAGATTCAATTTTGACTTACAGTCCCCATTTTTTTATGATAGAAACTATTCATGAAATCTCATTGATTACATGGTGTCAGCTGTCAGTTCTATTCCCTTTTTTCTAATAATTATTAATTTGCATGTGATAAACAATTTTTTTATTCACAGCAATGTCATTTACAACTAATAAAGGATATAAATTTATTGTAAATGGCTCTTTAGTAAAACATGTAAAAATAAAAAATGCACTATAGTTTCATTGTTTTATTTCAATCTACTAATTCTATTTTAATTGAATCCCTTTCTTCTATTCTAATTCAGTTATATTCTAATTTCATTATTTTTTCTATTTTCATCAAATTCCTCTATTTCATTGTAATCAAAATTCTTCATTCTATTCTAATTATAATATATGTATTCTATTATAATTGTGTTATTCTATTCTATTCAAATCCTTTATTTTATTATTCAGTTCCTTTATTTTAGTCTATATTAATTTCATTACTCTGTTTTTTATTGCCTTATTCTAATTTTATTCTAAGTCATTTACCTTGTTCTATTTTGATTCAATTCCATTATTCTGTTCTAATGTAATTTCCTATTAACATACTTGGATGGAAAAGTTTGATGCTTTTCATTAAGTAATATAACACATATGTACTTGCTAGCCATTGGACCTTGCAAGTGTAATGATTAGAAAGTTAGTCTAACAGACCATTAGTAGTAAATTTGATTCTCACTAAGCATCCTATACTTGTGGCCTTCTGCCAGATTAAAGAAATCTTATTAAATGAATACATAAATGTAATCACGTGACAGACTAACCACTAAATTGTGGCTTTAAGCCATACATAATGAATATTGTTCACACTTATAATCTTGTGCCAAACTAAGTCATACTAAATAGATATCAAATTTCACAGGCAATAATTAGCAATCTATTCGAGCAGACTATTATTGTATATATATATATATATATATATATAAATTATTATAATGAGGAAACCAATTGTCATAATATTGTGCCTGACTCACTTGAGCTATTTTCCTTATTTCGGTGATGTCATTGATATGATATATATGGATACAACATATACATACAGAATATTTCAAATTGGATGCAACTTGAATTTAAACTATTTTACTGACAGAAATTGTGAAAAGATGCTGATTACATATATATTAAAATAGATATTAGTGATTATTCTTTTAAACAGATTTATATACTGTAGACTTGCAGATTTTAGTCATATACATTTTCTGTCTCAATATTTATCAATCAAACAAATAAGATATAATTGGCTTATTGGAAAGTATAAACTAGGTAAATTTCTCATATGTTCACCCTTGAAAATCATCATAACTGACACAACAGGAATGGACACTAAAATGAAACTATTGTGGGGATTTAGGAATAAACAATAAAACTCCCAACCGGATGTTGACTCGTTGGCTGCCACATAAAAATGTATAAACATGTTGCTACGCATCAGCTCCATGCACCCATCCAGTCAGAAATAAAAAAAAAGAAAAATAATAGAAATTAATGTAGCCAATGGGAAGCGGTCACGCAAAAAATGAGAGGGATTGTGGAGTAATGACTTTGGAGCTGGCGGGGAGAAATAAAAACTCGAGGTTTTGTGAACTGAGACAGTGAGAACAAAAAGAGACCAAAAGGAAGCATATAGATACAGTGATCAAGCAAGAAGTAACATCCGCCCTCATGCTAAGAGCTGAAACTACTCTTTTGCTAGTTACCCCTACCTGACGTTAAAAAAAAGAAGAAAAGTAATAAGTACACTTTATAAACATTTTCCTCCTTTTTCTTAACATCTGACTTTCCACCACTTTGAAACCTTACTACCTGTAAAGGCGAACTTCTGAACATTCAAATCCAAGTTAATGCTTTATTGTTTTATAAAGGTTGTTTAAACTTTAGATGTTCCTTGTCTGTCTTGTTTTTAAATGAATTTTTTTTATTATATGTTGTAATACACAAGAAAAAACAAAAGGCCATACAAGTGAATAATACAATCATTTCTACAATAAAATTCAAATAAATTAATAAATATATGAATAGTAATGATAATGATTTATATATGTATATATATATAAATTATTATCATTATATATTTATTTATTTATTTTGCACAAAAAGAAAGTGATAATCCCCACCTTTTTTAGGTTAGTTGATTAAAATTCATGGAAATCATTTTTTCTTGATTTTTCCAGTTGAAAAGAGAAAACTGTTCATGCATTTTGTCAAATTTTGATTCATTTTGTTTTCAGTACTTGATGAGGATTTTCTTATCTTGTTAGGGTTTCTTTCACTCTTTGCTGTCATTGAAAATGCACAATAAATACATAACTGACATATCAGGCTAGAAAATGAATTACTTTTGATTTTTGATGAGAAACTACTTTCTAATTATCTATTAATTGATAGACTCACCTATGTATTTACTACATAGCATGTTTTCTGTAATTTATGAAAACATTTAAACTTTACTTCCCAAATTAACCCTTCTATCCACAAATCCATCAATATTTTGACCCAATCTTGTTACTTAAATTGTGTGGTGACTGATATCAAAGAATGACAATAGCATAATTTGGCTGAAGACTACTATAGTTGAAATCTGAGCATCTTACAAAACAAGGTAATGTGGATAGATTTACCAGACAGAATTCAGCATTCAATTGAAATTTGACAAAAACATAATCTGGCTCGCTGACAATTAATTTTACTAAAAGCTGCAAATGAGATCAAAAGGTTTTCCCTTTTTTATTAGATGCCAAATATTCTAACATGGTCAAGAGCAAAAAAACTTTTTAAGAGACCGGCTAAATTTTTTCCTCATAGGGTTGAAAAGTCAATTAACCATGGCCTCCTCAACATGTTTACTGTTTTCTTTTCATCTGAAATCTTAATATTGGATGAGGATTTTGGCTGCTTCAAATTAGCCATAAACCACCTATCCTTAGAGCACCATTTCACTTGTCTCTATGAAGGTCTTCACATGTTGAAGTGAAGTTTCTGACCACACTTTACATTTAACTCATCAAACAATTAAATTGCCAAAAACCATTGTTCTTGTTAATTCACTTGCTACTTCCTTGTAGCCCTTACTGGTGGAAGTCATCTTTGAATTTGCCACCCCAGTGTTTTAAAAAAGTTATTTCTGTTGCTCCCTCATTCTAATCACAGGTGAATAAAACAAACTGAAATGTTGAAGGCAGAAAGGGCTACATTTTGATATATATAAAATCTTTGTAAAAAGAGAGATCACTGAATGGTAGGAGTAGAACAACAATTCTAGGAGTAAGACCAGTTTAAAGAAGATAAGAATCAGTTGACCTTTTTTCTGAAACAAAGAGATATTATTTGAGATGCACTTAGACATTTATTTCCACTAACTGAAAATATGGGTATAAATGATCTATTACAGAACATGTATTTTCATTGCAGTTGCCGGTGGAAAATGACACCTATGAAGCTGTTGGCTCTTGGTGCTGTGTGGCAGGCACCGTTACCGCCTCCATTAAACTGGAACGAAAAGGATACACTTTGAAGGAGGCGATTCCCATTTATGCTGAGATTAAGAATCTCAGTACCAGACGCATTCATTCTACTAAAGTTTCCCTAATTCAAGTAAGTCCAACTTATGGCTTTTGATATTTGAATCTTTCTAACACCAAAAGAATTGAAATATAAGGAAACCACTAACCTGAATGTAATCAGATATACAGTATTGCCCACAAATAAGTATAGCCTATCAGTTGTGTAAAAAAAATCAATTTCCTTCTAAAGCCAGATTTTTAGTATTTCTTGAAGAGTATTATGCAACCAAAGTTAATATTATTGGCTTGTATTTATCAACAAACTCTACAGCATTGAAACTCTCAAACCAAAAAATATGAATATGTAACAGTGCAAGCACTTATGAAATGTACTTCATAGGTGATATTATAGAAATTATTTTAAAAAGAAAATAAAACATTGTGTGCATTGCTACTGTTTCAATCACTGCATACATGTTGCATACACTAAATATCAGCTTTTTTAAAAATTAATCAACACACTAATTAGAAAATAAAAGGTAGATCTAAAAATGCAATCGAATTTCAAATCCACCCAGAGATCTATTTGCCAAGTCTTTTTGAAAATTAATCCGACTCTTCTTGATTTATCTTTTTGTGACACTTTTAGCTCTTTTGTCCATAGGTGCACATAAAGTAAATTTGGTAACCATAGCTGAGGGTGACACAAAGGCTCCCCTTTCAATTGCTACTACACCAAAGTTTAAGGAAGTGCACAACTTCTTTCCCTGGATTGCTCCACTTTACCCTTGATCCACACCTTATAATGCTAAGTGTTAAGCAAGGAGTGTTCAAGTACCATTTTTTGAGTCGTTGGTAGGATTCTATCTAAGATTGAACCCAAGTCTCCAGGATCATTGATCTAACCATTATGCCAATGGGCTGGTATTATAATTAGGTTTCATAATGTATATGCATGTAGGTGTGAGCATATCTACATATATGTATATGTAGGCATATAGACATAATATATATTTATGTATATGAATGCAGATGTGAGCATATCTGTATGGTTGAATGAAAGCAAAGATACAGTGTACATATATGCACATGGGTGTGTGTGTGTTGAGTAGTAAAAAAGAATTGGTAAACAAGTTAGGGAGATCGATAGATTTTAATAGAGTTTGATAAAATAGAAAGAGAAGGATTTCATTATAGTAAGAAAGAGTTCATTTTTAATGTCATCAGTGCTTGTATGTCAGTAGACAAGGAAATTTATTCATGCAGGAAATTGAGGTCCCATATAATCAAGGAATCAGTTAGTAGTGCCAGCACAAAGCAATGATGATTAGACCGGCCATTAAAGTGGGATCCCTCACCCACTAATTACCTACCATTTATGGTCACAAGAAGAATCAATCTGAGAAACCAGAGTTTGTTCCCTTAAGCTAGAAATGTTTCCATGCCCCTACCAAGATAAAACCAGAAGAGAGAATAAACAAATGATAACTGTATTCTCAGGTTTCTTCTTTTGGATATTGCCTGCTTCTTGCTTTTTTTAAATATAAAAATATCTATTGACATTCAAAGTAAATAGCCTTGGCAGAGTATAAACAAATATTGTGCTAATGTATTTCCTTGCAAGACTCCAGTGACTATGTCAAAGAAGTCAGTGTCTCTATCAGATGAGGGAACAATTGTGTTTGAGTTTTTGTAAAGCATCGTTATAGAGTTAATGGTTTCTTTGAAAAGACCATATGCAAGTAGTATTTGCCCCATGTATAGAAGTAAATGCCTTGGAGGAATCAAGAAAGATACTTCAAGATACTCCTTTGATGATTCTACTGATAGAATCTGTGAGGCTGTGGAGCAATTTCTTTAAAAGCTATTCTGATTTTTTCTAAGATTTTTCTTGATTTCTGTTTTGTACAATTGAGAAGCAGGGCACTGTAAACCTTAACAACCATTGCTGTTAGAATTATGCCTCTGTAGTTCTTTGTGATTCCAATGTTACAATTCTTGGGAAGGGAAGAATGCAGCTTTTCATCCATTTTTCTGTTGAATTTTGTTTATCAACTGCATTGCATAGTCAGAGAAGTATGTTATCAAATTTTCTTGTCTTCCAAATTTCACGGAATATTTTGGCAAAACAAGTAGCTTTACTGTTTTAAATTTTTTTCACAACTGCATCAAGTTTTTCCTTCATAAACTGTCCAAGTTTGATGCCTAGTTACCCATTGATGATTTTTTGGATAAATTTGTCTGTAATTTCAGATGGGTTAACAAGGAGATTCTCTTGCTCTTGATATGCTTTTCCTTCTGCTCACTTTATTTACTGTCTGCCCTGCTATATGTATGCAAGAACATAATTACCATAATAAACTTAAAATACTATGAGACCAGTAATGGGTGAACTTTTGACTCAGTATTTGCATGGAAAATTCAGTCAATGCCATCATAGTAGGTGTAGGAATACTTCTCAGTTCTCATCTTTAAAATCCCAAAATAGCATTGGGAAAACCCAACTGATAATTTTCTTTACTACATTAAATGCCAACCCTTGCATAATGATTGCCCCTTGCTACAATCCTATCAATGCTAGTGATAAAACAGATATCATTAACTTCTATGATTGGCTTCCTTTGCTTGACACATTCCCAAACATAATGTTCTAATCATTGATGGTGACAAAACACAAATTATAAATTTGGCTTACACAACTTGCCAAATAGAAATGGCAAATATCTAACAGATTTTTCATGCACAGTCTTTCAAGCCTAAATTGTAAATTCCAAGAAATAGAGGGAAAACTATGGACCTGCACCTACCTAAATTGCACTAAATCGCTGCTAGATTGTATACTAAGAAATAAAAAGTGGATGAATAGTGAAGCATTCTCCTCTTTTGAAAAAGTATCTCCTAATCAGAAAATTGTCATGACAAAGATATGCATGAATAAATGGAGAAATTAGAAATAAACAGTTAAAATCACACATTATCACTTATCAATAGAAGTATGAGCATTATTTATAAAACATAAGAAACAAATAAGAAACACATTTGACACATTTTAAGAGATGTTTGAAAGACATTGTTCAAATGACAAATATGAAAACTTCATCAATTACCCCATGGAAGCAGCATTAGAGTGCATACTAACCAAACCAAGAGCCAAATGTAGAATTTCAACAGAGTCACTGGTAGTCAGAAAAAATGAGATAAATTAAAAAATAGCATCCTTACTCAATAAAAGAAACAAAACAAAAGTCAGAAAGAACTAATACATACCAAAAGGAACAATTAAAATCTATTTAAGACTAAATTGATAAAATTAGATATTCAGTAAAAGATAATCCAAGGAACCTTAAGTAAGGTGAGTCAATGTCCATAATGAAGGTCAACTTTTTTTTATTATTTGTAAAGTTTTAACTTATACTCATATTTACTGTGGCCTTTTAATGATGATTCATTGTTAATACTCAAGAATAATCATTGATCAAAGGCAAATTGTATATTGTTATATTTATTTTCTTAGAGGCACACTTATCATGGCAGTTATCATCTTAGGAAATCAACAACTCAAGTTCATATCCTTAATGAGGCAGTTTGCATTTCACTTAGTGCTAATATCCAAGAGAATGGTTTGGATCTATTTCTTCTACACCAGCTAAAGGTAAATAGTAGAGAAGACTGGATTCTTTAGCTTTAGTTAAGCAACAGGTCTAGGAAAAGAAAAACTTTGAATTCAAACCAGCTTTACTCCACTAAAAAATTGACTTTCTGTTGCATCTAGCCTGTGGTAAGGGGGTTGGATAATTATCTGTTTTCCCATATAGTTTCTCAAATAGTTTCCTCACTGGCTGATTGTTGATTATGTTTGGTTTGTTTTGGTTTATTATTCAATGGTATATCAATCCATTATACATTATACCAACATTTAATACAAATAATTTGTATAAAATTATATGGTATCAAGAATTCCAATCTAATACTAAAGTTTTAAAACAGATCTATTTACCCCATTGGTGGGACCCTAACATGAGTGGACCTGAAAGTTATAGCAATGAAGAGATACACCTCAGAACTCCAGGAGCCTCACCTCTGAATGCATTTCAGTGTTATATCAAGGACCCCCTTTCTGATGTGGTCTTACCTATCTATAGGTAATACAGTCAGCATATTCTAAGTTCCGCTAACAGGCAGGCATATACCTGGGTACTTCTTGTTATCTGGTCCCACCTAGTAACCAAATTCTGGTTATATAATTTCACATCACTATGTGTTACTCATGGATAATTTCTATTTTACTTCAGGCTCTTGTTGACAATCAGCTTGAACCTCTGCTTCAGAGACCACAGTTCATCCATTATTGAACACAACTCATTCATATCAGAAGTGTTTGACTGTGTAGTGGAGTAACGAACAATATATTTACTATGTAACAAACATTTTTGATAAGCTCATGGACAAAGCCCTAGTAATTTTTATGTAGTTTACACAAAGGAAGAAATGTATAAAAAATCATTTCAAAACCAGAAAACCTGTGTCAAATAAAATGTATTTACTTATTTATATATTTTTGATTTTCTATCAAATCAAACAGAATTTATATCCATTTTTCTATGTGTGGAAAAATGAAATAAGAACTAGAAAAGAACTTTGGGATTCATAGTTTGTGACTTTCATTATAGAAATTCTGTCAGGAACCGGAGAGTTTAAAGTTGAGAATCATAATATAAGACATGAGATAGAAAAAGAAAAAGAGAAGTCACAAGCCAGTTTCCATGAGAAAAGAAATCAACAAAATCCATTTGTTGTGAGTTTTTTGAAAAGTGCCAAAGAACATCTACAGTATATATTTTTGTGAAGTTTAAAGGAAAAGAAAAGAATTAAGAAAAAAAAGAAAAAAGAAATAATGAAATAAATAAAAAGAGTATGAAAGAGATAGAAAAAAGGAGGAAATCAGAAAAATAGATAAATAAAAAGGGCTGAAAACAAAGAAACAAGATTTACTGAGCAGTTCATAAAATATGTTTTATTGTCCATAAAATCTTGGATCAGCCTTTACACAAAATATCTTAAATGAATGCAAAGGTCACTCTATGGAAAAGACTGATTTATTGCATCTAACTGATACAAATTTGGCCAAAACAGAATGTACGTTTGATTTTCTTATGATATAAAGCCAGAAATAATAGTGATGTTATAAAGATTAGAGAATATTAGAGTGTTTGAAAAGAAAACAGTCTGTAAATGAAGATTACATCGCATAGTATGAAAGAAAATATATAATTGGCTCTCCTTAGTTACTTTGATGGTGTTGTATTGACAAAAAAACATAAAAAGTCATCAAAGTATTTCATTGATGATGTTGAGTAGAGAAACATGTCATGTAAAACTGTTTTTTGAATGAGGTAACTATATACTAAGTTGGGTTGCCTCCGCCACCCATGATGAATGAAGTCAATGTTTTTCTACACCAAGACTGGTTGCCATATCAATGTTAAAGGGCCATTCTACTAACTATTAACACAAAGCTGTAGGGAGAATAATTGGATTCATACATTTCCCAAAGATATTAGCAGTACATGAAACAACTTCATCCAGGATTTAAATCCATTTCTTAAAATGATAACCATTATATCAGGTATACTTTTTTGACATCATGATATATATATATATATATATATATAGAGAGAGAGAGAGACAGACAGACAGAAAGAAAGAAAGAAAGAGAAGCAATGCATAAAGATTAGTACATGTTTTTTCTGACATCTATATGTGGCACTCAGCAAAACTAAGTAAGGCAAATTCTGATTTTAAAATCTATGAGTTAGCTGGCTGCTTCTATTTAGCACATTCATGCTACACAATCTTTCACATCCTCAGAGATATATTTCATTCATTTCACAAGATTACAATTTAAAAGCTATCAATTATAACAGTGACTAAAACAAATTTTTCTTATAACATTTATTAATATTTGAATGCTTCCCTGTCTCATCTAAATTCAATTGTTTACTTTTTTCACCATAATCTGTGAAGAGATATTTTTCTTTACAGTCAGCCCAAAGTCTTTTAGGAACTCTTTAACTGATAAACTCTTAATTGCAAGGAATTCCATCATCATATCATAAATGTTGTTAATTTTCACAATTTCTGACTTTGAACTTGTAGTAGGTGCATGTAGCGAGTGAGAGTGAGTTCTCGTCTGTATTTTACGGGTATTACTTCACGCTTTGTTCCACCACAAATACAACACAAATTTTTACAAGCACGTAAAACAAATGGAATATGACTACAACGAACATTAAGAAACAAACAATCTAATATCCATAACAAAACAGGAATAAAAATAAACGAGAAACATAATGTGCGAGTGGCCTTTGTAGAAATACAGTTATGGCCAATTAGATGAAAATATGGTTGTTCACAAGTGTGTATGTGTTTATATGTTATTTATATGCTTGATATATCGATCAAATAAATGGTTCCATAGTTGGCTGAAGTAAGTAGGATAAAAATAATTGTCTTTACTTACATATGTGGGTATGGGTGTGTGTATATGAATGATGACCGTAAGTATGGGACATTGCTTTCATTAAGTCTGTATGTGTGTTTTCTTAAGATTTTAGCAACAACTTGTCGTCATTGATAAAAGAAAGTCGCATGCCTTTTCCTTTGAGTCTTTTTGGTAGGAAGAAATGAACTTTTGACCGTGGAAGGAATGAAATGACTGACTGACTGACTTGGTTGATTTAATTCTTCGTTATTCATACTTCAGTAGTGGATCAAAAATAGTTTTATTGCCGGTCCTAAAATTTAAGCGCGTAGACATTTCTTGACCAATCAGATTCGTATTTTTACTTATTTGTTTTAGAGCCTAAAACATTTTCTGTTAATTAGTTTCTGATCCGGATTTTCTAGAATGTTCTTATTCTATGTTTTTAGCTGATTGGCTGAAAAATATAAAAATGTAACTTAAATGCTAATGCAGTTTTGATCCAAAATTTCTTGAATGTTCTTATGTATGTTTTTGTTGATTATTTTAAGACTAAAAAAATGTGTATTTTATAAACTCATTGTAAATTTAGTTTCGGTTTGTTACATCAATTCCTTATTTGAACCTAAAAGTTGATTCAAATAATTTATACAATTATGTTATTTCAAGTATTGTATTATAAGAAATATATTGTATCAAGTATTACTACTTGATATAAAGGAAACACCATTTTGTAGTTTTTTTTACCCCGTTTCAAAGAGTTCAGTCAGTGTATTCTAAGCTGATATATTTGAAAAAACTTTTTTGTCCATGTTGTTCATATATCACTCCTCATTAAATTTGCTTTAATGGCACATTGGATCCTTTTCTCACATATTGAACACACAATGTAACATCTAAGAGAAATGTTTGCTATTTCATATGGAAGCCAATCACTAAGTACATTGCAAGGCAGATGAATAGGGAAGGGGATAAATCATTTGGTTGGAATTTAGTAAAGAGGAATAACTAATTAGAAAAGTTTGCAGAAATCATTCTATTTCAGTTGTTTATCTAGAATCCCCAATGATTGACTTTGATATTGGACATCTTCCTTTACTAATGCACAAGATAAAAGGAAAGGAGTAATCAAAGAGTTTATGAAACCTGATTCTGGTATCTCACAATTTATTAACAGCAGCTGACACCCTGATTACATGTACAAACTTCACAGAAAAGGTCACTGTATAATTAAAACAGCCTCATTCAGGTTTTGAATAGTTTTCTTTGATATTACCCACACTTACAAGTTCAAATCCTGGATGCTGCTGTTTGGGTTTCGCTTCACACTAATGACTTTAGGAAAGGCATGTATCCATCTCATCTCCACCTGATATTAGGGCAGACTGGATTCTCAATCCTGATAGGAAAACTGGTCTAGGAGAAGGAAAACTCTAAATTCAAACCTTTGTGCTGGAGTCTCTAAGGCAATTATGACCTTGAGTTCAACTTCATTCTGACAATTCTTACAATGACATTAATAATTAGGTTTATAGGATTTACACTCCTATATTCTTTAAATGGTCGTGATATAAAAAAAAATTCTAGAAAATAAGATACTGATTCACTTGTTCCCGAAACAAAGATGGTGGACGTTGGTGAACTAATTATTTTCGAGAAGCTATTGGTCATGGAAGTCACGTGATTTATGCTCCCAACTACGAATGCACCTTTGATTTTGTCCTGCGAAAAATAAATATATACTCTAGACTTCCAATAACTCGCTCTCTTACATTTTGACTTCCAGAGACAGCTCCCATTCCTACTTACATTCTGAATCCCAATTAGAAACACGTAGCTCAAGAAACATACAATGGGCACGTGTATGATATGCAAGTTCTTTCTTCTCGTGTTCTGTCTATCCACCGAAAGCCTTCATACAACTTTAAACTCTTCTGCAAAACCAGAAAGAGATATTTGTGTAAAATCAACATGCAGACATAGCCTATAGGACACTGTTTGTATTTAGTCTACTTGCATACACCTAGATAATAACTGCTCACACACACACACACACACACACACACACACACACACACACACACACACACACACTATATTTTGAACATTCGTAATATTTTTTCAATGTTCTTGTTTATATATAAATGTATTTTTGTTTGTATTGCTTTGTTGTTGTATTTTCTTTTGTCCACGTTATTCATCTCGTTTGGCTTTCAAAAATGAGCCACCGCAAATTGTAGGAGCAACATATCTGATAACAACAACCCCACAAGTTCTATTGTCCATTATCCATTGTTCTTTTCTTGGACAATATACGTGTTGCAAAAAGGAAGGACTTACAACACAAGCAACTTCTGATCTTCCACACAGACTTGCTTGAATGAACTCAAGGCAAAAATCCATAGTCTAATAGTGTAATATTCAGTATATGATATAATTAAAATATGATGAACAAAATATTTTGGGGAACTTCTGGAATTTTTATATGACTGTTAAAAGCAAGAAACAAATTACTTTATATTTCAAATTTCTATTTTGTAGCAAAGAGAATTTTTATTCTCTGTTATTTAAGAGATTGTGGCACTTTTAACCATTTTCTTACCCCATTTCTAGCACGACTTTTCCAGTTCGTCAGTCAACAATTTTATTACAGTAATTAGAGTAGTATCCTTGGTATAGCATATATTATTGTAAGGATTTTATTTAGTCAAGTTTTATTGGAAGCTGACAAGCTTTTTCAAAAACAATTCAAGAAAAATGTTGAAAAAGTGGAAGATAATCATACCCTTGTTGAAAAAGTGGAAGATAATCATACCCCTGTTGAACTCAGACACTTATAACGTTGTTGATCAAAACTGTACAGTCAGTTTTGTCGAACAGGAACTTGAAAATATGCATACAATGAATTTTTGTTATTATAATAACTAGGAATGGAGTATTTTTTGTAGCCAGTAAAAGGTAATTTATTTATGATTTGTGCCATTTGCTGGAACAGTCAACCCAGAATGATGTGATAAAAAGCAACAATGATAAGCACTAAGGGTAGTGGGATCTTAACTTAAAATTCTAACTCCTCAAAATATTAAATGGCAGAAACACAAGTTTTATCAAGATATATGCAATTAAAAGACACTCACAAAAGAAAAACGAATTAAAGAGCAAGAAAAGAAATATGAAAAGAAACAAAAGATCAGTAAAATAACACTAACACAATAAATTTTAGTAAGTGGTGTAGAAATTATAAATTAGATGTTTTATATTCAAGTTGGTTATGGACTCTTTAAATGACAAAATCAGTCTTTTTTGCATGCAATTATTTAATTTCATGTAATTACTACTAATTATACATTCTAAACAGGTATAACTGAAGTAACTATTTTCAATAAAAATAATTCTCACACTATTCAAATGATTTATGTTTCTTAAAAATATTCTTGATCTTTAGCCAATGTAATAGATTGATAATACATTTTGAAGCCAATTAAGTATTTCCACATTCAACTTTAATTATACATTTTTGATGGGACCATTATTATTTCACATACCAAAAAAAAAAAAATTAATCTTTCACAAGATCTCACATAGTCTTTATCCTCAATATGTTAATCATTCAGGAAGTTCTTTTAATTTACCAAGTGTAGCTTTACATACTGATTCCTCCTTGAAGATGAAATAATTTTTTCCAGACAGGAAATTAAGATTGAAACCGCTTTATCATGTCACCCAGTTTTTTTCGTCATGATGATTCTTCAGTAAATGCAAATATGAATCAAGGTATTTTCAAAACAAGTTTCAGATGAAAAAAAAAAATTAAATTTTGAGGGTTTAATGAAACTTTCACTGACTAAGAGGAGAATGACCATGAAATGTATATTTTAATCTACTTATTCAACCTGATGTTCAACACACTTGGTACAGGATATCTCAAGTTTCTTTATCTCTTCTAAAGAAGAAATTTTAATTTTAAAAAATAATTCCCGTTTTGGTTGGATCAACACCTTTTTATCATGCTTTTAAATATCAAAGCAACTGTTGTTTTTTTGTTTTTTTTTGTGCAAAGGAATTTCATTGTATTAGATGTTCTCTGGGATAGATAGATAGATAAATAGATGAATGAATGAAATAACGGTAATCAAGAAGAAAACAATGGATTATGAGCATTTAAATTTAGAAGTCTGAAAATTCTAGTATCTTGTCTTTCATTCAATAGATTGGACATTGGAGAATACAATGAAAGTATGTTCACAAGAATGAACAAATGAAGGAAAAAGAGGAAAAATTATCGAAATAAGAGTGATGGTGAGTGAAATGTTCACATTTGATGAATAGAACAAAAATATCAGCATATAACAACTGTAACCTCGATTTCAGGAATTCAAGTTCTATATCTCACCACACACACACACACACACACACACACATATATATATATATATATATATAAGAGTCATTGAATAAAGTAGGTGATTTTTTTAAAAAGAGCAAAATAAAATCTTTTTCATAATTTTTTTCTCTTATTCATTTGGAATTAGTTGAGAGCAAAAATTATTTTAATCAAGCAAAAATATTTGTTATGAAGTTGCTCGAAATACCAGCAAATCAGGCTTGAATAGAGGTCTGTCATAAAATTTTTGGTGGCTGAGATTTGCAAACCCAATGAAATTTACAGAAGAATGCGTGATGAGTACGGAGAAGTCAAAAAATGTTTACAAACCG
Organism: Sepioteuthis lessoniana; assembly: GCA_963585895.1. NCBI lineage: Eukaryota > Metazoa > Mollusca > Cephalopoda > Myopsida > Loliginidae > Sepioteuthis > Sepioteuthis lessoniana. Next base: position 58,543,269 of record OY757912.1, read on the forward strand.
GCAAAACAATAAACAAAAAGATTTTCCATTACGAGCCGGAATCGAAAAACAGTCGATTGAGAAGAAACGTACTGACTCTCCAGGAAAGAAAAACGCCGGGGTAAGTAAAGAATCTGTCTTCTTGAAATTGAAAAAGAACCATCACTTTTGATTTCCTTGAAAAAGGTGCAACTGTAAACAGTGCTTCCAATTGCCAACTCTTTTGATAAAATTCATCTTATTTATCGAATAATCTTTATATACAAATGATTTATGACCTCCTAAATTTAGAGGATTTGCAAAATCAATTTGATATACGCATCTGTTACTATCTTTTATAAATTTGTATCAGAGTAAATTAACTTTAGTTAATGATAATTCTAGAAGCTTGCTTTATTGATAACTGAGGCATTTGTCGTTCTCCTTACCATCGATCAGTGTTTACTGCTTGAACCAGAAAGAACGCTAGAATTGCGAATGCATATTTTTTTCAAATCAAACTGTTTTCATTCTGAAGATTGATGCAAAAATTCTTCTATTCTTTATTTTTCGCATTTGGCACTATCCTTAGAGATAATCTATCTATCTATCTATCTATCTATCTATCTATCTATCTACACACACACCCATGCACAGATATCTGTTTATCCTCAACCTATATACAATTCAAGTATGGCGGTAACCGTTAATCATAGTTAATGCAATATATCATCAGTACCTCCAATCAAATACGTGTGGCTATCAAATGTACACCGTGCTATCTCTCTCTTTCTATCTATCTCTCTGTAGGAATTTATAAACACACACACACGCGCACACACACACACACACACACACACACACACACACACACACACACACACACACACACACACATATATATATATATATATATTGTCGTGTTTATATTCCAGTTTTTTCATATGTATCTCATTTTGTTCACATTTCAATCCATTTTTATCTATCAACATATGCAAAGATTATTTGTTTCTACACACACACACACACACACACACTGACTAATGCACATACGCATGTGTATGTGTATGTATATGTAGCTAAGTAAAGCATGGACGTACACAGCTTACAGTATCTTAAAAAAGCAAAAATATTTCCTTTTTACGAGACGACTTTTTCTTAGGTAACATTCGTCCTCACCTTCACCCTCGGTGGAATATTTGAGAGCTTCTACAAAACTGCAAAATCTGATTCCTCAGGAAACGCTTTGATTATAGACACTTTTAAATTGCTAGATTCTTTGAATTGCCACTCTAAAACCCAAAATTAAATGACGGCATATTCTTTAAGATATTGACGTGTAGCGGCCATATATCGTTTCTATTTGTAAAAAAAGTTACCATTTGTCACTTTTGCTTACGGCAAATAGTTGAAGAAAAAAATTACATAAATGATTCGATTTCAGATCAGCATTGAAAGTCACAAACATCAAAGTTTCCATTTCTCGTCCACATTTCGAGTGTTTATTCAAGCAAAAAAAAAAAAAAAATCAAACTGCATGAATCCCAATTCCTCAAATCTTATTTTCAGGGACACAAATGACTGCTGTCTATTATGCCAACAAATGTTCTTTTGTAACAATGATTGAATATTAACCCAATACAAAAGTTTCAATACCAGAAATACGTATTTTACTTGAAAAAAAAAATGAAGATGGTGGATTGAATAGGAAATTTCTTTTAAGAGAAATGTTATAAAATCAGAAATATTTGGTTAGAGACATCAAATTTCTTTTTAGCTTTTCACCTTTTCTCACTTCTACAATCGGGAGATCACATTAATGTGAGGTTTTTGAAAGACAGAAAAATATTCACCGATGCATTTTGTTAATGTCCTTCCTTCTATTGTTATGCTGAAGTACTAAACAAACATTTACATGGTTTTCCCCAAAACAGTATCTATCTATCTATCTATCTATCTATCCACAGACGTATCTGTTTCATGTCTGAGTACAATTCGCTACTGAGTTCGTAAAAAAAAGAAAAGACCGTCTTAATATCTACTAAGCTTAGTATAAAGCAAATAGAAAGATTGCGTAGCACCTTATATATACACACACACACACACACATATATATATATATATATATATATATATATATATATATATATATATATATATATATATTAGAGGATCAATGTCTTTGTCTTAGATGTAGTTATTAACTAAATTTTGACCTGAACGTTTTGCTGTATAGTGTTTGATTTATTGATATTCAACACCAGTGAATTAATTTTTATAGCAAGCAACGCGATGCTGACGTACCTTACAACACCTTCAAGATAAATTGTGTATTTCTTTACAAAAGAACGATTCTCTTTTGATTTAAGGAATTCTTTTCGATATTTTTATCTCGTTGGAATCACTTACAAAATAAAGAATGCTGCATAGAACAAAATAAAAGAAGAAAAAACATTCCTCCCTAAAAAAAACAAAAATAGCTGTCAGGAAGCGGTAAATACTCCTTATATGGAGCAATTTTCTACCCCAGCTTGAAGATATTCGTTGCAATGCGGCAACATCTCCAAACATCTTCCTTGCTATGAAAAGGAGTTAATTTCATTTAGAAGTCAATCCCCAAAAGAGCCAGTTGCTCAGTGACATTGTTCAGTAACAATTATCTAGATCAGTGGTGTAGTTACTTTGATCGTTAGGCCACACGCAGGCTTCTAAACTAAAAAGTACGGCCTTCCAACGTCTTATCGTCTACATCTATAAATGTCATGAAAAGTTTAGGTTTACAGTTCATTTGAGTAGTCTATGTCAATTAAATTTGTACTAAATCATTATTATATATTGATTAAATTTTAACAAGATTATTATCTAAAAATTTAGATTTTGTTTTACCATATTTACATATGGTAAAACTGTACTGTGTGCGACCTTAATCGTCAAAATTAATTTTAGTGTGACCTTTAAACTTGAAAATGTTCCGTAGCACCCGGTTTAGATAAAACCAGTAATTATCAATAAGCATAAACTAATTATCAAATCTTAATGAGTATTCTTGTGAATTGCTTTATTTTCATTCAACATTAATCATGGAAATGTAATGTACAGAATTAACCATGAATAAGTACACCTCTAGCATTTTTCTTTTTATAAAAATGATTTTCTAAATCAAAGATACCAGGATTTTACGCTTTCTGGTAGATCATATTTACTATCAAAAAAGATGTGTAACACGATAGTTGAGGGACACCAACCTCCTGCGCCGCCTGCGAGACAACCTCTTCCCATGACTGCCAGAGTGTGGATTGAGACCTGCTGCCTTAACTATCAAAATCCGTTTTGATATATAACTATATATATATATATATATATATATATATATATAATGTAATGCTATCACTTACATTTAGTGCATAATAACTAAAAAATAAGCCATAAATCTCACAATTAGAATAAACCCTGAATTCATATACGCCTTTATGTACCGTATATGCACAACATTCACACTATGCATATCTAAAAAAAACTAGAGGTGATGAGTAAAAACGGATTTCAAATTTGAATTCAGCACTCTCAAATTAGGTAAAATCGGGTATTTTTGTGCTTGCCTCACTTTCTTTGAGAACCAGTGTTATGGTCGCTGTAAGTTCATTTGGAACCAATTTTCTTAACTCCTCAATGTATCAGCTGACAAGAACAATATAACTAAAGCCACGCATTTTTTTCTGGACAACTGTCATTATTCTTTTGGGGTGTCCTCGTGGTGTAATGGTTAAAGCGATGAACTGCGGAATCGTAGTACGCGAGTTCGTACTCTAGTCGCGCTATTACGTTCACTTTTGGGCAAATACCCTTGGGAAAGGTATGAACCCCCTTATTCTCCCTCCAGCTATGGGTAAATAGTAGGACGGACTAGGTTCTTCAGCCTTGGTGAGGCAACTAGTCTAGGAGAAGGAAAACTCTGAATTCAAAACCTGTTAAACTCCGCTTAAAAATTGACCTTGTGTCATATCCTGCCCGAGCGGAGGGGTTGGTAAATAGTAACTGTCATTATTCTTTTAATCATTTGGGTTATCATTCTTTTATTTCTTGGTTATATTTGAGATAAAGCATTGTTATAATTTTATGAATTCTGTGGATTTGTATCGATTCTTTTGGATCATATTCATTCCCTTTGTTGTTTCGGTGGTATACTCTAACATCTTCTTCCGGCGTTTGACCCATTTGCTAGCTTTTCAGGAATGATGAATAAAGCTATTTCATTCAATTCATGCCTTCCACAGCCAAAAAGTCATTCCGTCTACCACCAAAAAACCTTTTCACTACGGGCAACAGGAAAAGGTTTGCAACTTTCTTTTATCAATGCGACACGTTGTCGCCAAAATCTTAAAACACACGTGCGGACTTAATGAAAGCAAAGACCCATACTTACGGCCCATCATTCATATACACACGCACATACCCACATATGTAAGTAAATACAATTATTTTTATCCTACTTACTTCTGTCATCCATGGAACCATTTATTTGACAGACTTTATTAACATGTAAACACACACACACACACACACACGTAAACAACCCTATTTTCATTTAACTGGCCATAACTGTATTTCTACAAAGGCCACTCGCACATTATGTTTCTCGTTTATTTTATTCCTGTTTTGTTATGGATATTAAATTGTTTGTTTCTTAATGTTCATTGTTGTCATAGTCCACTTGTTTCAAATGCTTGTAAAATTCATGTTGTATTTGTGGTGGAACTAAACGTGAACGTAATACCCGTAAAATACGGATGAGAACTCACTCTCACTCGCTACAGATTGGAGAGTAACATATTCACTAAACAATAACATGCACCCACTACAATACTAACTAATCCGGTGTATATTTCTATACAGTCAGTTCCGAGGATTGAACTCTCTAGGGACCAGACCAATTGTGTACCAGCGCTTTTATAAGCTAGTTCTTATTCCAGAAAACTCCAAGCGATTTTGGATGTTTTTAATTTATGTTTTTTGCCGACTATAGGCATCCGTATTGCATTGATATCACCTCTTGGCCTACTTGTTTGTTGTGGTTATTTGTAAGCGTGTCCATTCTTTCAAACGCATTTTCTACTATGGTGTTTTATATTTATCATTTTGGCTTTGTTTGACATAATATTGTGGTATAATGATGAGCAAGCTAGTTTTGCATATCCATTAGTAGTGAGTTTAATCCTGACAAGATGTGTCATATCTAAGCGGTGCTTACTTTTTCGTGGGCTTTGAACACGCGATGCTTATCTAGCTCGATGAACAGACCATTTTTAGTGAGTTCGTTTCCCGCTGGGTGCACGGTATATCTGGCCTAATGCCAAACTATGATGAGAATAGTAAATAAATATATAAACTCTATTACATAAATTGCCCCGTCAGCTGGGGCTGAAGAGTACACCGACTGCTTCTCTGCAGAGAGGTAAGACCCCGTCCCATGAGTGTTCTGGATATGACACTAAACAATCTAATTGTGAGGTTCCAGTAATGCTGGAACTTTGGAGAATGCGGGGTACCCCTTCATTGCCATCGCTCCCAGGTCAACTCTGGCTCGGAGTGGTAGCACCTCATAGGGTCCTATCTATGGGTTAAATAGAACAAACTGCATACTTTTGCTAAACTGAATTGTTTGACTAAACTAAATAGCTTGAAATAGAAATGTTTTTGACAATTAAACCGTACTCATATTTAAACTGCGTGCTTATGCTTAACTGGATTATTTGAAATGGAACTGTTTTTTGACATTGAAACTGTACTTACACTGAATTGATTTGTTTGATATAGAACTGTTTGGACATTTAACAGTGTAAACAAAATCTCCACTCATACTAAACTGAATTAGCTGAATTAGAAATTTTTTTCACAATTAAACTGTACTTGCATATAAACTTCGTTCTTATCCTAAACTGAATTGTTTGAAATAGAACTATTTTCATAAAAATGGATTTGGCGTTAAATAACCTACCAAGGTTGATATGCCATAAAACCCAAACAACCAACCAACCAATCTATTACATAAAGGTTGTTGTGAAAACTTTTCTTTTCATACCATAGATCAACCATAGAAGTGTAAATATACTGTATCACCCATAAATATGAACAAATATTTTTTGAATAAAAGTTAATTCTCTTCAAAACGAAAGGTAGCTGGATTTTATTGTTTCTAATGGAATATAATGAAATCAAAACGGCTAGAATCAAGTATGATTTATTATGAAACTCTACATCACAAAAACGCTGGAACCAAAAAATGCTACATATTCATAATTTTAGTTACAAAATTTTATTGCAGTAAACATTGGGAATAAATAATACCTAATGATATCTGTTTTGAGTGTGAACTTTTTGTTTTGTTTTTTTCATAAATATATTTTAATCGTGTATTCATTTATGAGTGTCACCGTCTAATCGTAACAATGAATTCTCTCAGATATTTAGACAAAAGATTATCTTAAATTTTATTGTTTTATCAAAAGGTTTCGTTTTGAGTTCTGCAGGATTTCCTGCAGCATATGTCATACGAAATATTTTTTGTCGTATTTAACTAAGTGTGAAGTAAAAAGATGCCCTATGCAAAGTATGAACAACGTAATTATGAATAACGCTGGATATATCAGAAGTGTGATAAAAATAATAATGATAGGTATACTGATTTGAGTATAGTCGTAGAGTTTATTTTTTTGTGTTTTTTCCAAACAATTATGTTACTAGAATTGTAACTTCCGCTTTATTTGTTACTATTTGTAATCACTCTACTTCCCAAAAAAATCTTTTTGTTGTGTACCAATCAGAGTTTACTGGCAAGAAGTTTCTTTTTAGCTATTTTAAAATTACAATTTTCATTCATTGTTAAATATCATCATGATATATATCATATACTCTCATATATAAGTCGATCTCTTGCATAGTTCGACCCTTGATTTATGATCACTAATTTATGGTATTTATTTTTGAAGCCGAGAGTTACTCCAACCTATTATATTTAAACCTTACAAAATTATTTCACCATTTTTTCTACTAAAAATTAAGTCTTCAAAATTCGACCTATACACAAGTATGTACTGTATCATTAATCTGACTTAGTGAACTTAGGATATGTCATCCTTTAGTTCTCTGTTCAAGCTGGTGAGCTACAACATTCAACGTCTGGTTTAATACATTTAGAGCAAAGAAAAAACTCATACGAAATTCTGAGTTGTGCGAATTGAAGCTATTTTCGTATTTCACATTTTCAATACGAAAATGTCGTTCTTTTTTTAAGTCTACATAACATCTTTTTACTATACAGCTTTGTTGTTGACTCAACAGCATTGAATATGGATGCATCGCAATGCAACTTCAAGTCACTTCCTTCATGAGTGATGTTGCAGGTGTTATTCCCTATCGCACAACAGGTGTGAAATGAATATTTAAAACCTGAAAAAAAAACCCATTTCTCTTTCAAAGATTTCTTTTGTTGAATCTTTGCAACTTTTGCCGGAGAGAAAATCGCCGAAATTGGGTCTAAGTGAAAACAATTCTTTCAAATATGAATTTACAATTCCAAAGAAAACCACTTTTCTTTTAAATTCACCTTTTTTAATCTGATTGTTCGTTTGGAATAATCATGAGTTCATTTAGAAAAATGCGTGATCGCCTGTAATTTATTAATCCTCGTTCAATAAGGAATCTCGAAAAAATTACTAAGCTAAACTTAAACTAATACAAATGGAGAACAACTGATTTAAATAAATTTTGCCTTCTCCAAGTCTGCTCAACTACTTACCTGTAGATGTGGTGGATGGGGGAATGAATCCATTTCTTTCACCGAAGGTATTAGCATGAAGTGAAATGCAAACAGCTTCATTCAGGTTGTGAACACAGGTCTTTGCAAACGACAGTAACCGTAGAGTTAAGCCTGCATCCTTAATTTAGTAATTATTAAATAGGTAGAAAGTTACCGACTTCTTGTATCGATGCAGTCAGTGATTGGGTTTGAGGGATCAAGTAGTTTATATGCTGCTATGGGTTTCTGCCACCACCAATTTAATCAATTTAGTCATCATGTCATTAGTTTTGTTGTACGTTTGAAAACAATAACACACACACACACACACACACACACACACACCGATATATATATATATATATATATATATATATATATATATATATATATATATATATATAAACCTTCTCTATCGTCTTATTCTGTGTTCTGTACCCAAACGTAATGGTTGATTAACCGATTTCTTTATTTGCTAAAAATTCAATTATGAATTTCTTTTTGTTGATTTTGAAGATATAATCACCGTAACACAAATATTAGTTTTTCCAAGATCTTCTGGCTGACATAGTCAGGAAATATTACAATATTATGATTTTTTGTCACATGTAACTAATTGTGATAAACCTTTTATCATTGTTACATTCTTTGATGTCCAGGTCTCTTTAAAGAAACTCAGCAATGTTCGTACATGCATTCTGATAGTCTTAACTCCACGTTTTGGAAAAGGGAAAATCATTCTTGCACAAAAAATTATTATTTCCTTTTATCCATAAATTCTGATTAGGTTAATTGGAGTTATGAAACGTTTACAATAAGCTTCGTTCGGGGACTTAATTTTTTCAGATTGAGAAGAAATATTCACACAGAAGTATCGACTGAATATTAACAGTAAATACAGTATCGCCTATAAATATGAATTCACTTGCAGGATATTTTTTATAAAAAGTGAATTTTCCACTAAATTAAAGATAACAGGATTTTATTATTTATTGTGGAATATTACACAAACAAAGCGAGTATTATTAAGCATTATTTATTAACAAATATAGAGATTCAGTGCTGTAAAATAAATAATACTTATCAACATCCGTTTTGATTGTACATTGTTCCATTGGAAACAATACAACCCTGGCATCGTTAATCTTTTAGGAGTGACACTATATCTTTTTAATTGAAATCCCGTGTGAAAACCAACTGCTATATTGTTTTTATTTCTTTCTTTCTATTACATATAGACACTTAACTACCGGTGGTTGGCCTGTTTGCCTTGGCGTCTAATAATGGTTTAATTGTTAGCAAGCTATTCTCGCAAATACGTTGGTACTGACTTGTAAGTTTGATCCTCACAATATGCTTCATACTTTCAGCCTTTTGCTATATCTAAGCTATTCTTAGTTTTAAGGGCAAAATACATGATGCAATAGTTAGCAACATTGTTTGTGAGTTTGATTTTCTCTGGGTGCCCCATAATTCTGGCCTTGTGTCGCAGCTCATCTAAACTTAATAAGTAGATGCCACATCACGTAGCGAAATGGTTAACAAGATAGGTTATCAGACCATTGTCAGTGAGTTCGATTCTTACCGGGTCCCCTATAATCTGGCCTTGTGCCACAACTAAGCAAAGCTTAAGAAATAACAATCCTGTTGGCATTGTTCTGCTTTTCCATCGACCTAGTAATGTTTCTTGACTATCTGGCCCAAGGACTGAACTCACGGCTTCCTGTGAACGAAATTAAATTATATAGCATGAATCAGATTCATTATCCACGAAGCCCTCCACATTTAATGCAAAAGAAAAATTTGCTGTGAATTATGCAAAAGAACATGATTTCAATTAATTAATCTAAGGTACAATTTTTTTTCTGTTTCGTTCTGGCATCACTTAATGAATTACTGCCAGAATCACTCATATCCTAATTTTTTTATCTACTTACTTGCCGATTTGAAAATCTGGTCTGACAACATTTTCATCTTAGCACATTGTTCTTGAAAATTACCTTCGGGAAAAAAGAATTTTGTTGAAAGCGTTCCGATTATACAATTAACAGTGAGTGCGCTTTTGCGAAGAAAATACTAAATGTGCAAGTGAAATTATATCCCGAGAGAAGGAAAGATTCTCAGCTGCCTCGTCTGATACATGATAGCAAGTTTCCGAAGAAAATGTTTTTGCTTTTTGATTAGGAAGAAACACCAAGATAAAATATTTGTCGGAAGAATATTTTTATTTTCTGGCCATTGAAGTCAACGACAGGAAATCGTAGTTTTATCTTCAAGGCCAGCACCAGAAATCAGAGAAATGCTTTCATCTTAAAAACACCAAATTATCTCCCCTTAATACGATCTTTATTAGAAAAAGGAAAAAGAGACGTTAGGCTTAACAAGAACGGAACCTGGTTAATCGTTAATGTTTTCATATCTGTCTGCTTTCATCTGCTCCATGTCGGCCAAATTAATTTGTTATTTGCTGACGGAAGTTAAGCAATTTGATGATGGCTTGTCAGCTCAAGAAGAAGCATTAAAGAGTTTGTTTGTCTTTTTATTATTATTATTATTATTATTATTATTATTATTATTATTTAGCACCTATAAATAGGAAATTCCCCCTTGCAGGATGAAATTAAAGATTTACTCCTTATAGCTACTGAATTGCTTACTATATTCCTTATTATAAAAAAAAAAAGGAATCTCGAACTCTGGAGTTGCGGTTGGTCTGAGAACTGCAAGAAAATGGAATCGGCGAGTCGAGTCCAAATTTTAGCTGAAATGGTTGATATCTTTGCGAAAGGCATGGATGTATTTGTTGTCTCCTCTCCCAGCTTTGGGGGAAAAAGCAGGGCAACTTGTCGAGAAAAAGAAAAATTGAATTCAAAACAAGGAGTGGAGTCCTTTAAAATGCGCTTGGAAAAATATAAATTCCCTTCTCCTTACCCCTAGCCACCAATATGAACTTGGATTTAGCAACTAGGCTAAAGTAAGATCTGCTTTCTATAGAAACTGCAGTATAATCATGTGATGTCTTAAGAGTGATGCCTTTACTCCATCGACTTTGACACTGGCCCATAGATAACACGTAACATCTGAAATAAACGTGATTTTTTTGTAACCAAATTATAACGTAAAACAGTGTTTGTTGCTTACTTTATAGTATAAGAGTTAAGTGACAACCCCTTTCTGCCTTTCACACCCCGGATGATTGCTTCAGATAACGTTTAGGACCTTGAGATCTATTCTGGGCAATTGTATTTATAATTATTCCAGAAGAAGTAAGTAAACATGTAGTTTAATATATTTCTAAAAAAAATTGCTTAGTGTTTCTTGTATCTTATTTGTGTTCCTTGATTACATTTACAAATAATAATAGATATAGTAGTATTGTCGGAGATTCTTTGAGTAACCATTGTCATTAATACCATTTCTTAAATTGGTTTATTTGGCCTTATTTGTCACTTTGTTTAAATGTTCAGATGGTGGACATAAAGTCAGTGTGTTCTGGATTGGACACTAAACAGTATCCGCTGGCGAAGCGTCATTTCTGGAGTGTGAAAAGTTACCTTTTCATTGCCATTATTCCCATGAGAGGCGCTTGTGATGTAGTAGTTATTGTCAAAGGAAATGAACTTGACTCTTTAACGTTAATATGGCAACCGATATAGGTAAAGGAAAACTCTGAATTCAAACCACTTAAGAACTGACCTCCTGTTACATCCAATTCGTGGCGTTGAAGTTTGGTGAATGCATACCCCCAAGTCCACTCTAAGTGAAAGTACATGTTAGGGTCCCATGAAATAGATCGGACCCTTTAATTGCAGTAAATCCAATAAAACTTCGCACGCACACTCACACATACACACACACACACATACACACACACACATGTATATATATATATATATTTAAGAGGTGTACTTATTTTTGGACTACTATATATTTGTATTTTGGTTAAGGAGTTGCAATGCTGTTGGGTTTGGTAAAAAATGGTACTTTATAATAGAGATCCTGATTGTTACTCCGCTAGAAATAATAAAATCTTCTTGTTTGGCTTGGAAGAAAGTTAATATTTTTTTTTAAATGTATAGTCCATACTCAAAAAATGTTTTCAAATATTCTTGACAGGAATTTTATTTTCATCAAATATAATTGGAAATATTTTTTTAAAATAATCTAGGTTTTTTTTTTAAATTTTCAATTGCGTTTCTGCCTGGTTGCAATATCTATTCATCCAGAACTACTGTTCTCTGTCTCTGGCATCAAGAGTGAGTTGAATTATGATGGCGACACATCCGTGTTGATAGAAGTACCCGATTCAACTGCTCCATTTCCGGAAACAACAAATCTCCGCCACAAAGAATTCTTTTGTGATGGCTGAACATTTTTTAATTCTACAGACATTAAGTATCAAGAGAGAGTGTTAAAACAAGGAATAAACTAAAATTATTTTTTCATACCTGCTATCGTTGGAAACTTATCAAATGTATTCTGTAATTATTCAAAGACCAAATTTCCAGACATCCAAAGAAATTATCTCAATAAAATAATTATTTACATGCAATTAAAGATTGCTAAATTGGTTTATTGGTACTTCGTAAAGCCGAGGAAATAGAATAAATAATAGCTGAAGTACTCGTTTACGCCCAATCAGATGTAAAGACTGGCATTGTGGATTGTTATTTTACAATCTGTACAGTCTATTAAGAATTTACATAGGAGGTTTACAAACTGTTATTGCCATTTAGTAAGCTTAGCTTAGTTCGACACGAGGCCATAAATTTGGGACACTTGTGACGTAATCGCCTCTAATGCCACAATGCATCTGCTCATTGTGTATTATGGGATCTTTCGCTTTGATCACTGTAGATTTGTAGATGTCGATCAAAGCAAACAAGGAAAAGGAAAAGGCAAAGTCGAACAAGTTCTCGAGAACTTGGGTTTCACACAGATGGGGATTGGTGTCCTTTTGAGACTTTTCTCAAGGTCTGCTCTCCACCCCCTTTCTTCGGCACTTGTTACTGTTAAATTTTCAGATTTGACGTAATGCGGGTCCTTGTGTCACTTTCACATTCCAGAGCGGATCTCTTCCAACCATACTGCACTTGTATATATGCAAGGGTTAATCTTTCCCTTCTACCAGGCTTAGGACATCCATAGACTGAACATAAATATATTGCTTGATTGTATATCTGCAGTTTATTGCGATGAATCATGCATTAAGGACAAGAGTGACATTCCGTATTAATTCAAGTTTATTTACAGAGCTGTACAAAAGGAGTGTTTACTTACTGAAGTCTTGAGAAGAAAGAGGGAGAAGCTTAATTTCTATCTCTGGAGTGACGTCATTTAAGAGTTTCACTTGTTATGACTATATTACATCTCCACACTTGAGGTTTTTTTTCGAAGTCTTTTAACAAAATAACAGGGTTCCATTTTCTGTTGAAAGGTTCATTTTTGTGCTAGTTTCATTGTCCGAGCAGATCGTCACAGTTGTTCTGCATTGTCTTGCTCTGTTGAACCAAGTTGCATTTCTTGATTCCTCTGGTTTACCGTGGGAAGAATTCTGAAAGTGGTCTCTGCTCTTCCTCATTTTTTTGTGGTAGAGGGTTTTTTTAAATTTTCTCATACCACTTTCATTATCCTTATTTTCAGCAGATCCCAACACTTTCGTCGCAGTAGTGTGCTAGAGCTTGTCAACACCATGAATGCGTGTGGCGCTACTTCAGATTTTTCTCTATAGGTTCTCTTATTTGAACTGGGTCTCCTGGTTTTAATAATTCCAGTTCCTTTTTGCATCGACTATTGAAATAGAATTTTTGTTTGACCCTCTGCCTGTCTCTTTCTTTGAGGCTTACACTTATTTTGCTATTTTTATTAGCTCTAGAAGGTTATTTCTTAATTTTTTCCCATCAACATTTCTGCGGGCATGTTCACCTGGGATAGTTTGATGTATTAGTAATTCTAACGACCTTCTTTTGTATTTCCTTAGTATGTTTTTTTAAATAGTTTTCATAGTTTTTTTTCCACCAGTCCATTTGATGGTGGGTATAGCGGTGATGCGGTTGTTCTTTTGAAGACCCTCGCTGCTGCAAATTGTATATATTTAGATGATGCAAAACATGGTCTATAGTCTGTGAGTACTTCTTCCGCTACACCAAATCGCCTGAAGCTATGTTGCAAGACTGTAATTACTGCTTAATTGTGCGATTTGGTAACTGGTATAGATCTGGGTAGTTTGAAAAGCTATCCACTATTGTTAGATAATCTCTGTTACTGTGCCTATATAGATCTACAGATACTTTATGCTATAGTCGTGTTGGTATTTGGTGACTAATAAGAGGTAGCTTCGGTTGTACATCTCTGTTAGTCATGCACAAGTTACACTCTTTTACTATTTGTTCAATGTCTTTGTTTATACCGAGCCAAAAAAAGAAAAAACCTAGATCGTCAGACTCGGCGTTTGTATTTCTCTTGACCTTGATGGTCTGTATGTATCTTTTTTAGGATATTTGTCCTTAATTGTGCAGTGATTAGATTTTCCTGTCCGTATGATATCACGGAACAGCACTAACTCTGTTATGTGGTTGAAGCAGAGTTTTACTACATTTTTGAAGCTTTTAATTGATTTTGGCCTGCCATGAGAGATGTAATTTTTAGTATTTGGATCGTCAGGTCGGATACAATCATCTGTTTTATTTCGTCCATTTTTCTTCATTAACTGGCACATATTTGATCACGGCTGCTCTCTGAGATTCAAGGTCGAGCCCAGTTTGTTCAGGGTTCTTTATATCATCTGCCATTGTTGAACACGATAATGCATCTGTTGTATGCATAGACTTTCCTGGAATGTAGCTGACGTGCAGATTGTATTTTTGTACCTTGAGTCGAATCCTTTGTAGCCATGCTGGGCAATCGTTCAACGCTTTCTTAAATATGGCTACGGGTGGTTTGTGGTCCGTTTCCAGTTGCACTGATCTTCCATATATGTACTACTGGAAGCGGTCACAAGCAAACTGTATCTTAGGGCTTCTCTTTCTATCTGGGCATACCTGATTTGTGTCTCTTCTATCGCTCTGGGTGCATAAGCGACAGATAGCCACTGGTCTTCATGTTACTGCTCAAGTATAGCAGCCAATCCTTTTTTGCTCGTATCACATGAAATTTTTATCGGTTGTTGCAGATTGTAGAATTGTATCTGAGGTTGTGATGATAGCAGCTTTTTCAGTTCGTTGAATTCTTTTATCGTGTTCTGGTCTCCATGTGAAGACTACGTTAGCTTTTTGTAGACTCCTCATGAGAAATGTTTGTTGAGAATGATTCTCTGTATATCTGGCAAGGTATTTGACAATGCCTAAAAATCTTGCAAAGTCCACTTAGTCCTTTGATGTTGTGAATTCTACAATGGTGTTACTTTGGCTGGGTCAGGTTTTAAGCCATTGGCTGTGAGCCCGGGAGTGTTATTTCTGTTACGGCAATTTGTCATTTTTCTCTGTTGAGAGTTACATCATGGCGCTTACAAATATCACCGTTAATAAATGTAATTTTTTGTCTGTTCCCCAAATCACCATGGCGGTTTCCACGCTTTTCATACCTTCGAACATATTACGTATTGTTCTGTGGTATATTTCAAGTGCTGACGATATTCCAAACAGCAATCTCTGGTATCTATATCTTCCTTCAGGAGTTATAATACCAATATAGGCAAATATTTTCTAAGCTTTATAAGCAAACATTTTAAAGATGATAACCTCCTTAGAAAATAATACAAATAATGTAAAAATTAGTTATTCTTGTACTAACAATAGCTATAAAATAATTGACAATCACAACAAGAAATTAATAAATAAACCTGACTGAATGTAATTGTAAAATAAGAAATTAATGCCTGCTAGGAAATAAATATAACCTTGACAATATTATGTATCAAGCCAAGAGTATGCTAATATTGATAAGGCTTACATAGGTATGACTAGCTAAAACTGGAAATTAAGATAATACGACCACCTACAATCATTTAGAAATCCAACATTAAGAAATCAAACTGGTCTATTTAGGTATTACTAGGATCTAATAGAACTAGGACTAAGACCTGATATAAATTGGAAAATAATAAAAACACCCTCCTCGACAAAAAGTTTACATGGTAAGTATAATTTATGCTTAGAAGAGAATGTATGTTAAAATATTTAAATAAAAATTTACTTAATTCCAGAAAAGAAATTATTTCAGCCTGTAGACATTGAACAAAATTCTTAGTAGATTCAACTTGATATATAATTAACATTAAATATATTTAACTACCATTGATTAAGTGTTGCATATATTGTTAATTATGTATATTGATATATTAATCCATAATTTTTCCAAATACACTAATTAATTTATTAATTGAAAATGTTCCTAATAAAGAATTCAATTAGATTTAATTGGTAAAGTATAAACATACGTTTGTATAATCAAAAAATAATACTTGTAATCACACACTCAAAGTGTGTGCAGGATCGCCTCGTCAGTGATGTTCTTGGGGTCCTTACAAGTTTCGGGTCTTCCAACATCATACTCGCACTCCCAAGCGACCCTACCGAAACTATGGTTCCGGCAGGCGATCCTTCAATAAAATGTTTGCCAAGCACGCAAAACCACACAGTACACATCCCAAAAATCAAAATGCTACTGCTATTGAGCTTTTAAACTGGATAATACTAAAGATAGAAATAAAAAATAAGACTAATAGACGTATAACGAGTAGGAATTATCCCAATACTGCACCGTTTTTTTGGGCGGGGGTTACTACACAGTTTTTTACTATGGGTAAACCCAAGTTCAAGAATCAAATATTTAAATTTATCTGATATTATAAATTATTAGTTACATTAATAAATTATCAATTATATATTAATTCTTTACTTATTACGATTACTTAACGTTCAATGTGTGAATTACATATCGATTCTTTGTTTATTACGATTGACTTAACATTAGATATATTAATGTCTTCTTAATATAAATAACATGAATTCTCACGATAATTATAATTGTTAGAATTAGTTTTTGTAAATTGAGATCAGCATTTAATTATTATTTCCTGATAACACGAATAATATTATTTAATACTGATTAAACATAGTAGTCTCAACGAAAGTAGAATGCAAATTTCATCAATAGATTTAGATAAGTCGCGTACCTCTATTTACTTTTCCGGGTTTAGGTTTTTACATTTTCAGTAGTATTCAAATTACGAGTAAGTTTTTTTTTTTGTTTTTTATAGGATTGTATAACATTGTATAAATGAATAATGATAGATATAATATCTTCAACGTTTAAAATATTTTTTGATTAAAACATATAAACATATTCAAAAATTATTTTTATCAAAAAATTATTTTGAATTTAAAAAAATAAAAATAAGAAATTTTCTTCAAATCCCATTCTCACCAGAAGCAATATGAGAATACTCAAAAAAAAAAGATTATTCATCTGATGAAGGTTTTAACCTGAAATGAATTTATAATGACATCAAGGAAGCACATTTTTTTCTTTTTGTTTTTATATGAAAGGAATTTTTAGTTCTGCACGTTAATTGCTGATGTATTCTTAATCCCAAATTAATTATACATCAATAGCCGTTGGCATTGAGCTCTCAGATTCCTTGGATTTCCTCCTCGGATCATATAAGAATATATATATATATATATATATATATATATATATATATATATATATCTTTTCTGTTTCTTTCTTTCATTATTTTTAGTTTTTCTTTTTCTTTCTTTCTTTCTTTCTTTCTTTCTTTGGTTCCTTGTCAAAGCCATTAAACATCTTATGCAAACCAATGTGATTCAGTGAGAACTATTCAAGTGACTTAGTTTTGAATTCACAAAACAATAATAAATGCGCAGACCAGAATCTTTCGTAGATACTGACATAGAAAATCGCCTGAAAGATAACATTAAAGCTACTAAAAGTGCTGATTTTATTTATTATATTTCTAATGAATTCATTAATTTATTTATTGTATTATTGTAATAACATTTCGGAAGATTTTAAATGATAACTACGAGTTACTTGTGGTGTAATGATGCGAATGATAATAAAAATGTACATTTCAATAAAAAAAAATCTGTAAGTGAAGAATATTCCAGGTATCTGACGAGTGTTCCGATCAGAAAGAAGAGGGGGTGTTCCGTTTGGTGGCCATCTCAGAATCCATGAAGACACAAACCACAGCCATGAAGTACCGAGACATTGTTTGGAGTATATGCTACGTTGTCACATGACAATAATCATGAGAAGCGACGTTATCAACAGGGAAAAACTGCATCCAATCGATCTGATTTTGTAGTCAGCAAAGAGGAAAAATCACATTTTCTCCTTGATGTTGAGATCTAAGAAAAGAACAAAAAAAAAAAAAAAAACAACTAATAAACAGAAAAGAAAAATACTAAAATCTGAAGATCGAAATCCTATGAATATGAAACGCAGAGAGAACAGTTCCAGTAATCACTAGAGCACTAGGTGTTATCAAAAGTTGAATCAAAATAATTCCGTATAAACTATACACCAGAAGAGTAGAAAAAAATTGAGATTTTAAGATTGCAGCCTGTCAACTCCTCAAAATGATGCAAGTACTTTACCCATCACCCACTCAAAAAAAATAAAAATAAAAATAACAACAAAAAATATATTGAAGCACTGGTAGAGAAAGACAAGAATGCTGTCATTTGTCTTTTGCATAATCCCATATAAGTCATACAAGAAAACTATAGAAGATCGCACTTTTAGAAAGTGCTTGTATCTTCATGAAATTTTATACTGGCTTATAAGATCAAAAAGCAAGTATGCTTATATGGATGTTGGCTCACTATCAATTCTTATACGTGAAATTTTATTTGGCAAGTAGCTAGAACGTCGTAGGAACCTATTGTGCGAATATAATGATGGAGCTAGTTTAAGTGCATTTTGTGTACGTGTACGCACAGTGGATAGGAGTTAACAACAAGTTTCAGCAGCTAATAAACAAGGAACAAGGTTCAATCAGTGTAAAAAAACAGTAATCTTATTGAATACTAAAAGGAAATTATTTGCAATCATAATAGTGCATTTTATATGGTATATTTATTCTAATCTATAAAAACGTGGTTGTTTGTTTGTTCTAATCAATTTAGAGTTTCTATCTTTCGCTTCTTTTTCGAATAAAATATACAAAAGTAAAAACAGATATATCTTAAAGAAAAGAAAAAAGGTAAATATGTAATCATTAGGAAACGCTATTGTTTTCGTAAAAGAAGTACATTAAAAAATAATGCAATGTTTTACTGAGGTAAACTGTTGTTTAACGATGACAGACAAGACAATCTATAATTCTCTTTTCCGTTTGCCGTTGCAAAATATATAAAATATTCAAATAAAGAATATCTAAACCCAACCTGTCCGATGAAATTTGTGTCAAAAATCAAGAAAGGTTTGTTTGTTCGTCCTCAAAAGATTTCTTGTTGAACTAGCACATCTGATATGTATAATAGGCGTTGGAGAAGATATTAACGTAAAACATATTTCACATATAAAAAAGGTAAAATTATAAAAATGGATCAAATTGTTTACAATAATCAGCAAAAAGTTATGTTACTGTAAGACGTTACCAATCGTCCAAAATTTTAACTTCCAAACGTCGAGAAAAAAAAAAGAGAATATAAAATATTAACAAGTAATTAAACTTTACTAATTATGTATATAGATATTTCATCAATTTGGTGCTATGAAATAATTATATCGTCTTATTAATTAGTTAGGACTAATAACTCAAAGAAAGAGCAAAAAAATATAATCGATAAATCGTTCAAATGGCACACACTTGAATTAAAAAGACCATTTTTTTCCTATAAGGTGTCGCAAACTTTATACAATCTTTCATAAGACTTGGTATAAGTATTTTCTGTTATGTGTATTAATATTTCATAATAACGACAACCGTTTGTTGAGTGTTTCACGATCTAACCATGGCAAATGAGTTCGATTCTCGGTTGGTAAACATTTGATGTCGTAGTATATAGAGTTAGATATATTTGTGTACATATATGTGTGTGGGGGGGGAGATGGCCATGGGTGTAGAGAAGTATATATATGAGTGGGCCTAGACGTATCCACACAGCTGAGTGTGTAAGTATACGTTGCGTATGTGTGTTGTGGGTATGGATATGTGCGTGCATATGTATGTGTAAAATTATCACTATAGACTTATATGTAGGTGTTGTTACATGTATGTATGTATGTATGTATGTATGTATATGCATGTCTGTTTACGTGTGAGTATAGCAGCGAGCTGACCATAAGTATGTATATATGTGCATATCCATATAGGGGCCTAGACATATCTGCGTGTGTGAGTATACGTTGAGTAAGTGTTTTGTGGGCATAGATGAGTATGTGTGTAGCCATAAGTGTTTTGTGCGTGGACCACTCATTCACTTATACCAGTTTAAGTAGAGACGATTAAGACCTCACAGGCCATAACTTAAAAGAGTTCAATTTTATTGTCACAGTTTAGTGTAATGAGTCATAACAAGTTATTACCCTTGAGTGGAACTCTTCAATGACGTCACTCTAGAGATAGAAACTAAGGTTCTCCCTTTTTCTTCTCAAGATTTCAGTCAGTAAACTCGCCTTTTGTACAGCTCTGTAAAAAAAACTTGAATGTACACGGAATATCTCACTGCATACCTCGTCGCAATATATCAAATAGTGCCAGAAGTGAAGAACAAACATGGACGTATTACAAGCAGCAACGCAATCGACCTGGACTGGTAATGTAGAACAAAAACTTTTGAACATGGTTCCAGAAATTTGAATTGTACCTTGTGGCTTCAGAAAAAACGTTAAAGCCAGACAATGCACATAGCCAGAGAAAATACGATAGAAGAGTACAATGCACAAACATTCACAGAAGCTGAAGAAGGGAACTATAGCATTATAGTTACCTTCTTCACCTTCTGTGAATGTTAGAGCATTGTACTCTTCGATTGCATTTTTTCCTTTGATTCGCAAATTTAAAGAATTTGTTGAGGGTAAAAAGGACTTGGATCACGAACGTTACGTCTTCAACAAAACCAGAAAGAAGGAGCAACATTCTTTCTTTTCTTAATAAACATCACCTCACAGGCTGAAAAATGTGTCTTTGACCGTGTAAAGGACAGCATGATACGTGACCATATAATATCTAGCGTATGGAGTGAACGTACCAAGGCGAAATTTAGAGACCTTGCAGACCCGGACCTGAACACAGTAATAAGAATTCGTAAAGATGACGAAACTATAAAAAATATGCACTCAAGACAAAGAAGACCTTGCTGTACACCAAGTAAGGCATAGATAAGTATACCTGCATGAAAAGAATGTGCTCAACCGAGAGAAGAATGAGCACATGCAAAAAAATAAAAATGAATGCAAGTGATGTCTATAACCACATGGACAGAACATACCCAGTAAAGGGACAGACATATAGAAATTGTCGGAAAGGACATTTTTTAAAAATGCGCCGAGAAAAAGAGTTCAGTGTATGAATAAGCTTCAAGCTACACTAAAAATTGAAGATAATTGTGTAAAACTTACCCAAAATCCGGACAAAAATATCCGCCTATAAAGAGTTATTTACAGGAGTAGGTTGTTTACCAGGGCATGTGAGGATAAAACTGAGATACGAAGCAGTACCTGTTATCGAGGAATGTTGAAAATCCCGTTCGCCTTGCTTAACGAAATGAAACCAAAACTTGCCAGAGTGGATGAGGCAGGAGTGATAAAAAGTTGGAAGTTAATTCTTAAACAGAAAATAACGTGATATTTCATAAAATAATAGTAAAATCTTTCAAAAGTCATAAAATTATAAATCTATTTAATAAAATTTTTGGTAGCAAGTATTTACTAACATGAATATAATCTGAAAATTAAATCCAAGCCAGTCGAATTACTCTTATTCATTTATTTATTCGCAAAGAAGTCAGTAATGAGTGAAAAATACATAGTGATATCAACAAACGTTCGGTGTACCCTTTAACTTTAACAACTTCCTCCTCCATAATCATACTGAATCCTTTCTCTAAGAGTTTGCATTTTAATTTTGACCTTACATTATCATACAATCATAATTGTCGCACTTAGAACGACTCAGTATACACAAGCAGAAAGTCTAGAAAAATTCGAAATTTGCGAGAACTGAAACTCTTCAGTTAACAACATTACTGAAATCTAAGAAGAGAATGAAAAGTATTGATAAGACTTTTTGCCACAAAGGAAATTTTAGAAAAAAATTGTACTTGTCTAATTTGTTTGAAGAAAGGATAAAACACTTTCAAATTTCTAATTCTACTAGACGTTTTGCTTAAGAATGCAATTGTACCAAGTACACTAATAATGATTAATATAATTATCAACTTCATATTACACAGTTTTATCTGTTCTTGAGCAATGTCCTGATAGTCTTTCAGAATTTTTTTCGGTTTCTCGAAATGGTCTACTGAACCAGGATGCTCTCTAGCTCTCCTAGAGGTTTCTGTAGTTTTGCATTTAAACACTCTAGGTATTCCAAGAATTATTCGGAATAACACTTTTATCTTTGTTGATTTAGTAACTTGGTTTCGGCTGATGTAGTATTTGGTCTTTTTAGCTGTGTGTGTAATTTTAAATTGAATCATTGGCATTATTTCATGAAGTCATATTTCTGTTTTGATCACATCATAATTAATATGGCATTGAACTATGATAACACTTCACCTCGGAATTTCGGCAGATGTTCAATCCTACACGTTTTTGTAATCAGATTCTTTTTCGCTATCATAATCCCGAGGAAAATATTGTTTAGGTCAGATAAAAACTATTCTCATTTCAGGAGCAATGCACTTATATTCATAACAGGCTATAAGATTAACATCAAAGACGACGAAATGAGAGATAATATTTACGATCAATTAAAAACTACTTAAATTGAAGAAGTTTGAGTTAGAAAAAAAAATTCTTGTTTTGAAGTAGACCAATGCTTGTTGTTAAGTTGAAGTGACTTTTATATTCACCAGACAACCACGTGAATTCTTCACCTATTTACCATTGGCTCCTTCTTCTAAGTCGAGGAACTTTCTCCTCACAATATAAGTTCAAACTTTGGGACGAGGGATGATAACAGAGTAGGTTGATATAGATGAAATAAAGATTCTAATAAAGTTGTTGACCGAAGCTTATATATCAAAAACATATATTTTAGAATTTTAGCATCTCTGTTTTCTTCGGTTTCTGTGCTATCACCGGTTTCTATGCATAACAGCTGATAAAGCCCACGTTCACCATATTTGAATGTTCGAGGTGAAAGGTTTCATATCGAGCATTAATCAGCAATTTAAAAATTATTCAAATTTTAACATCTAAACATTCTGGCTTCCTAAAATATATCTTAAAAAAAACTAGATTAGATTATTTAAATTGATGGTAAAATTTATTTTCAAGTCATGCAGAAGAAAATATTTGGGAATGAACTTCTTAAAATAAATACAGTAAGATTAGTTCTATTTATAGATAGATAAAAAAATAACTAAGTGAACCTACCCTAAGTGTTCTAATTCCAGAATTTTTGCCAGCGATGGTATGATGTACTTTGATGATACTTGTTATTCTGTACGCTTTTCAATATTGATGGTTGCATTCTCTCCTAATTTACATTTTAACGAATTATGATCGGCAACGGATTATTGCCACTTCTTTCACTCTTTTTCAAGAGATACGATACCACGCTGAGAACGCTTAAATATGTTTTAGAATATGCGGTTAGATATTTGTTTTATTTTTGTGAACGTATAATCAATGAAGAATTTAAGAAATATAATATTTTCAGGAATTTCTTACTCTTTGCAACAAATGAGTATTTCAGGTCATTTTTCATGTGATATTTTGGAAGTAAAGAGATTATGTTCTTCATACTAGACTAATACTTGATCTCTAATCATTAAACACATATTACAAAACCCGCATGAAACCAGGAAATAAAAGTTCAAATAATGATACACGAACACCACCGATTTTCCGGCACTCTTGATTTCAGAAAAGTGCTAACTTACTCAGCATGCTGGTTTAACACAAGTGACGTAATAATAATTAATACATTTACCACTCACGAATAATGCACATAACACATTTTAAATAATTTCGGTTTCGAAACTAATTAAATAAATGCTAAATGTATATTAAATAGCTAAAGGCAATAACAGAATTCAAGTGTCTGCTCTTAGGTTTGTCCGAATTAAAAGAGGTTTTTGACCATGAGATTGTTGTATAGCCACATACAACTACACGTATACATATAGAAATATATAGCGTATATTAGCGGGAAAGAATAATGACGACTTCAATAACGAATGAATACACTTCTTTACAAAAATATAGATCTCTCACACGAAAGGGTGATGTTCTGTCGTGTGTGAGAGATGAGTGGAGACAGGGACAGACTGCTATATTGACTCAAGTTCTTCTCTTGACCATAGCAGCACTTCTTTCGCGTCTTGGCTGGGGTTGCTCAACCATGGGTCACTCAGGGCCCAGCCCTCTGCAAGCTGGTTCTCACTTTGGCATTCCTGTCACCGACTGACCGACGGCCGCGGGTACCCCTGTCTGTATTTTTTCTTCCACTCTTCTTCGGCTTATTTACACTGGTGCATCTCTTGATTGACGGCTCGGTCGAGGGTCAATATATAGCAAGTTGTCAAGGAATCGGAAGTGTATCTGCTATAACAATGCTTTTTCTAATTTCTATGACCCAAGGTCACTGACAAAACATCAGATCTGCATTATCAGCGAAGGGATTTTTTACAGGATGAGAATCCTTTCTCATCCAGGATTTTAAGAGCAGCGTGAAAACATACAAATAAATAGCAGAGAGTCACTGTTGGTTAGTTGTTTTTACGGTAAATGAACTCTGGTTGAGTTATTTAATGTCGGAGACAGTCGACAATTACAAGTAAGTAATGATATCCATCATTTGTAAACTATTATATCTTCAAGATATATTCTTAATACAAATAATCTGTTCACAATTATATGATATCGGCGCATTGTCCTAGTGGGTAGAGTGTTCGTCAATGGTCTGGAAGACCTAGGTTCAATCCCAGGACGTGTCATACCAAGGAATTTAAAAATGGTACTTGATACCTCCTTGCTTAACATTCAGCAATACAAGGTACGTATCAAGGGTAAAGTGGAGCAATCCAGGGAAAGGAGTAGCGCCCTTCTCTACACCTTGGTGTGGTAGCTATTGAAAAGGGAGCCTTCTGGTCACCCTCGACTATGGTAGCCAACTTACTATAGCATATCCAGCAGCAGCATTTGCTCATAGTTATATGGTTTTGAAATTTCCAATTTAATACTAATAATTTTCAAACTGTTATATGATATCAAACATTTTTGTGTAATGCATACAAGATTATGTGGTTCCAAGTATTTCTATTAGATAATAGTACCCTGCACACAGCTGTACGGTTTCAAGTATTCACTTATAACATAAGTGATTTGCACACAGTAGTATTGTTTCAAGCATTTCTATCTAGTACAAATAATTTCCACATTGTTTTATGATTTTAAGTATTCTGATCTAATACAAAAATTTGCATTCAGTTATATGGTTTCAAATATTCTCATCTAATATTAACACTTTGCGTACGGTTATATGGATACCAGGATTCATATCTAATGCTATAATTCTCTAAAAGATCTATTGGATCGATAGATGGGATTCTAACGGGTACTACCACTACCGTCAGAGTAGTTCTAGGAGTAATAGCAACAAAGGGTGAACTTCACACTTTACAGAGCACCTGAACGAGAGCCCCAACACGAAATCCAATTTAATGTTTTTCCCATGACCTGTGGATGAAATAGGAAAAGGACAAAGAAATCAATACTAGTACATTAACGTTAATAAAACCAGTTTAACGTGAAGGAATTCTTTACCTGACACAAAAGACCGCAGATTGTGTCGAATGTAAAAATAATAATGTTACGATTCAAATAAAACTGGTTCTCGTGTTAGTAGGTGAGTGTAATGTGAAGCAATCAACCTCGTTAGTTACTTTAAGAGTCATGTTTGTTCCTAGAGAACAGGAAAGCAAAGCGTTACTTTTCCAACTCACTGTCACTTGGACGAGAGTTCTTCATAGTGATAAGTGATCGAATATATCAACTGCTAACGGGAAATTTGTATCAGATCTGATGCCTGCCAATAGCTTTGCTTTTCTGCAACTGTCAATTGCAGATGTTGTGAAGTAATTTGGTGAGAATAAGTAGCCCATTGTAAATTTGTTGAGTACACTTTCAAGAACATACATTAAAGTCATTCAATGTAAATAATTTACAGTAAAGCAAAATCACAAATACCATATCCCACAGAGGATTATATAGAACTTGAGTCAACTAAAAACCACTTGAAAACCGAAGATCTTCTTATAGGCAACATATGAAAATGAGTTATTTTAAAATAGCCATGTCCTGGGTATCACACTTAACGGGCGAAACTTCTGGTGTGGATCTCTGGGGAGAATACCAAGAATAGTTATTTGAAGCTATTTATATTTTTAAAAAGATTATTATCTTATTCCTACCGAGTTTTTCACACTAGTTTTAAGGGATGGTTTTTCTATGGAGTCCGAGTGACAGCAAGTGTCCTTGGGTCTCCAGGACTTTTCTATGTATTCCAGGTGATTTTAATCAGTGCAGTTGCTTGGATAGTCTTTATTCTTGCTCTGCTCTCCAGTTCTCACAGTCACTTTTCCAGGTCTTTGGGGACTATTCCAAGGGCACTAATTACAATTGGTATCACCGCCACCTTCATGCCCCAGCTCTTAAGAAAGATCTAGACTGTTGTCTATCTTTTCGCTTTCTTTTATTCTAAATCTATGGTCCGCTAGAACGGCCAAATCCATTACCTGACAAGTTCTTATGTTCTTGTTAATTAACACTGTCTAGATACCCCTAAGACTTTTGAGAGTCTCATTTTCTATGACAGATTCTTGTTTGTGTATGTATTATTTGTGTAAAATACAGCTTGGCTGACAATATGGGACGAGGTTAAAATCCCACGGTGCAGTCACAAAATGATGCACCGGAAGAGGGTGACCTGTGAACTGCATGACAGTTATTTCCGCTCGATGATGATCAAACCTGTCACTCCAAAGAGGGCGGAAGTTGCATGTTCCGTTGGCCAGTTATGCGAGGAGATTGCGTGGGCGAAGAGGCGTGTTCATATCTCCGCATGGGAGTTTGATGGTAATATAAGGTCGACGATTTTGAACGGAAGACAGTGAAATTCCGCTGTTCACGCAAGCTTGTCCCGTCGTTACTCCGTGTGCATTTTCTCAGCCATCGTCTAACTTATACCGAAGTGTCCAAGCCTCATAGACGAACGATTCAAATACCTCCCCTGATTGCTCATACTTCACTCAAGCGTCCGTCGAGAAAATAAATATATATTTTTATATATATTACGTGTCATCGTTTGTTTGGCCAGAGTGTAACGTAACATTTGTTAGCATGGCCTAATTTTAGTCGATGGCACTATTATCAGAGATTACATTTCCTACCCATTCCAGTTTATTCTTGAATTTTTTTAAATGTTAGGTTACTGTAGTCAACTATTAACATTTTTAAATGTTAGGCTTTTGTAGTCAACTATTCCATCTCTATCAACACGTACACTACATTTGCTATTCTTTTGCATATTATTAATTTTGTTTTGAAATAACCAGTCATTATTATTATTTTACTCTTTTGAGAGTTTTTTGCACCAGGTAGAACTGATATGTCTAACTCCTCATGTCTCTTTGTCAATCATTTGGTGACTGTACCGAGCGCACCAATTACAATTGATATCATCTTCATGTTCCATAGTTTTTTTCAGTTCTCTTGGAAGGCCTAGGTACTTAGCGTTCTTTTCCCTTTCTATCAGTTTTACCCAAAGATCAACCGAAACGGCAAAGTCCACTATTCGACAGGTTCTCTTTCTTTTTTTTCTTTTTTGACTATCACAAGGTCTCGTTGTCTGGTTGAGATTAGATGAACCCTTTGTATCTCAAAATCCTAGAGAAGTTTGTGCGTCTCATTTTCCAGGACGGATTGCGGGTTGTGCATTTTGTTTGTATGGTCAAATTTAAACTTTTACACAATTCCCAGTGGATCACCTTCCTCACCCAGTTTTATACTGTTTTTGCGCTAGCTTACAGCATTCGCTTATGATGTGATTGATCGTTTCATCTCTATCACTACACCATTGAGTCTTGTCTATTTTTGGTTTGACATTGTTAGTCCTTATGACATTGTACTATGCTGCTATTAGAAAAGATTCACTTTCTCTCTTAAGGTTTCCTTTTCTCCGGCACGTCCAAGTTTTTTCGTGCGAGGTTTCTCTTGTTTGTCACATGAAATGTCTACACAGTTGTTTTTCTTCCCACTTCAGTTTTCCGATTATTTTTATTCTGTTGATGCTTGTATTGTCAGTTTTGTTTCTGGTCGCAGTAATCAAACTCCATCGGCATTTTTTCATGGAATCTTCGAATTTATGTATCGATGCATCGATGTGATTCATATTATTATTATTATTATTATTATTATTATTATTATTATTATTATTTACTTGAAACCATATAATTGCAAGGGTGAAAATGCCCAGAAACCATCAACCAGCTTAAAACAGTTACTTCCAAATCAAATATACGCACTTTTAACAACGAAGCAAAACGAGAAAGCCGCCAAATTTTTTTAAATCAACTAAAAATCAAATTGAATTACAATTTATTAATCGTTATTTATAGGGTATTTTGTGAGTAAAATGTCCAAAAATCTACTGGAATCAAACACCTTTACAATTATTTAATGTTATGAAATATTAATAAAATCTTATTTACACTTAATTTTTTCTTTATTTTTAACATAACTGAATCGAACAAAAAGCCATGAGTCAGTCGTTGGGACACTGACAGAAATTAGGTCTGGAGCTTTCAACGTCTCCGGCTAAATTAATCAAAATTTAAAATCTAACTTCTAATTTCAAGGATTTTAGTCACTTGACTTTACAATAAAAGCAAAGTTTTTAACTGCCCTTAATGGTCCATTAAACTGAGTTGACTCACAGTATCTTTCCAGTCGTTTTTACTGTTATTCGAATTCTACACTACAAGCCAAATAAAAGTTTATGTCTCGTATTTTACATTGAGGGAGAGAGAGAGGGGAAGAGAGAGGGGGGAGAGAGAAAGGAGAGAGAGAAAGAACGAGAGAGACTCAAATATATACACGCGTACAAAACAAAACAAACAAAAGAAAAAACAAATCAACTTACTTATATACTTATAAAATCATATAAAGCAAATTGATATTCATCTACCATTACTATTGAATTTCATAGGATGCATTTAGTCATTCGATTCCCAATTGATCTTATTTGATGTTACTGCTGCTATAACGGACTTTTCATTTGATCACATGATTAATTGCGTAGACTGATGTGTTTTTTATTTCTACTCAGCACTTTATCGTTAATAAGTCCATCACGAAATTATCACAAAGAATACCAGAAATACAATAGTAGATTGAATCGAAGATTTCCAGCGAGTGTGCTAATTCGACATTTCTTTTTTAAATCTTGATATCGTATGTTTAACAAACAGAGCATTTAAGTCTACTTATCTGCCCATTTATGCATCTATAGAGTGCCTCCATAAAATATACACCCATTTCATCGACGGTCTAACAGAATGATCACCACCATTCTAGCGCATGTGGTGGTGAGTTAGTTGGAGGTATGCTTTTGGGTAGTAGCAGCTGCAGCAGCACTCATAAATTGTCAGTTGCCATCTTCATGATGGCAACTGACAATGGTGACGATCGTACGAAACGTGGAATGGTGACGATCGTACGAAACATTTCAAAATCCTGGTGTCTCATCTCACTACGTGATCATAACCATTGACTGGATGGCTGGCTTTTCACATCTATTCATTGTGATTACTTCCTTTGGGAATATCTGAAAGTTTAAATCTTTAAACGTTTGCTGTAGATCTACGTAAAAATTTGTATCAATATTAGATGCAATGATTGGGTGGTCATTGCCGAAATTCAGATTGCAGCTTCAATAATGTATAGCTGATGTGGGCAAACATTTGGACGATATATTCATTAAAAACAAAGCAGTGACATAACAGTATGGTTTAGTATACAGGATATAAAACATTGAGTTGCAAATATTGGATACCGTTTCTCAAATTATTGCCCAATATTTCTCTTCGATTTCAATCACCAGTGTCTTATTGCGTAAGCATTTGTTTTTTCTCCCATAAAAAGAAGTGGTGTTAAATCTGATGAATCCAATTGTTATTCATCAACTCCTCTTCTAAAAATCTTTGACAGAAGCGCATATTTAGCAAGTTTTGTTTAGTCTGACACAAACAATAGAATAGTATTTATAAAAGTATGTTAAATTAGGTATCATAAAGTTTATCACAATGAAACCACAAATTTGTTAAAAATAAAACCCTACTTTCCATCGATTAGAAAAAGAATCACTGGTATAATACTTTTGAAAACAAGGCCTCAGTATATATATATATATATATATATATATATATATATATATATATATATATATATATATATATATATATATATATAATGACGAAGCATGCAGTCCATTATGCCCGCTAATCGCCAAGACGAAAAGGTAAAAAGAGAGCCTTACTCCGCGTTCCAAGAAAATTATTTATTACCATCTGAGACTATGATGTGTACAGATTTTAATGCAAGAAAATACTCTTCTACCTACAGCACTTGGTTGAGACTTGATACTCGTCTTCCCTGCATTAGTTCCTCCCTCATTAATAATACCTTGGAGACGATGATGACCGTTATTGGTTAGAAGTGAAAATAATTAAAATCTTTAATTAATGAGTCATCAAAATTTATTTGTAAATCAATTCAATTCTTCTTTTCTTTTTGGCAAATACATTAATCTTTTTGTTGTAAAATGTATAAAAAAAAGTATTAACTACCTACAGTTTCTACAGGCAAATGAAAACTTAATTCCTTAATCGCTCTTCCCTTTGAGTGCCCCTTTTTCTTTACACGCTTTAGTTAAGAAGACGCTCTATCACAAGAAACAGATGTAGCTGGTATAGTCAGAATCAGACCAAGTAATTTGTTTACTTTTGCCAGAGCTTGGTTTAGTTCATGTTCCCGTCTTATCCTTGTGGCTTATTGGATGCTTAATGCTTTCTTTGTAAATTCTGCAGCATAAACTGATTTCAACTCGCAGCACTTCACCAATCTACGTGATTAGTGCGCCTCTCCAGTTCCTTCGGGTGCGCTTCGGCCGGCCGTGTTGTGAAGTGCACGGTTCTGGTCGGGTGTACCTCGGCACTAGAGATCCCTCTAGCCTCAGGGGGCCGTCTCCCAGGCTTTACCCGTCTTCGGAGGGGTTAAGTTATTAGCTGGCGCCTGGGGCGCTCCTCTTAAGGAGAATGCCGACGGGGCTCGAGGAATTTTTGAAAATGCCGGGCGCGTTTGGGCTACATCCCTGCGCTCGACTCCACCTTAAAAAGGTCTTGTGCCATGATCATCCGGTTGGTGGGTCGGACGACAAATAGGATTTCAGCTCGCATTACAATCCACCCAATCCATCCAAATCCGATGTTTTTATATATATCCAAAGATGAAAACGCTTCCATTGGAATTTTTTTTTGTAAGCGGAAAAAATCGTTGGATTGAACAATTCATAAAATCTGAATCCTCCCATTGTTTTAAATCTCAATGTGAACAATGACATCCAAAATATTCTTCTGAACCGAATATTATAGGTTTTTTTTGTTTTTAAATCTGTCCGACTCGAAGTCCTTTGAATAGGCAACTCTTTGATGTCATACGCCCGAAGCAATAAAAATATTATCACTTCAGTTGACAGTGTTTGTTGGCTTAATACGGTTAGAAAGAAAGTAAAAGAATTTCTACTTTTCGATAGCTTTCTCTCTGTGACTCTCCGCCATATTATTTTGTCTCTCTTTTTTATGAACCGAGCTAGAAGGGAATAATGATATTAGGAAGACTAAAGCGACGGCCTTTTATACAGATGACTATTATAAAAGCAAAAATATTTTTACATTTCTGTGACGTTCTGTCTTTCACCCACTCACTATTATATCCTGTTTTTTTTTTTTTTTTCATGTACCCAACTTTAAGTGATAATAAAACAGTGAAGACTAAAGCCACGGTATTTTCTGACCATAACAACAACGCTAGGAAAAATATTTCGCTTTTCCGTGTCTGTCTCTCTTTCACCCATATAGTCTTATGTTCTATCTCTCATTCTCCTAGCTCAAAGGTAAGAGGGAAGCTGCAAAATTCATTGAGTCTCTTCTCTCTAAACCAACAAGTGCTTTCTCTTTTTAAACTCTCAAAATATTATTACATGTAACAATTATCTTAAGAAATAAAGAAATGAGAAATGCAATATATATATATATATATATATATATATATATATATATATATATATATATATATAAGTACAAAGAGGATAGTGAAAATTATCAATAATTTCATAATACACAAAATTATTTATCCTAGAAAAATGGGTAAGGCATGCAGAGCATGCGTTCTCTACACAGACTTTTCCTCGCGCGCTCTCTCTCTCTCCCCGCTCTCTCTCTATATATATATGATGCACTGGGTAAATTATACCAATTTTAGATTATCAATTGTGTGCAGGCGCTTTATTTTTTCAGGTTTTTGCTACTGTGCAGCAAACTAGATTAGTCGGGCACTTTATGTGAGGAAAACAGTTCAATGACGCGATTCACTCCTCCAGAAACTTGGAAACGGTATAATGTGCTGCATAGTATTTATACAGAAACTGCAATACGAAGATTTCAGTGTCTGAGGAAAGCTACATATTCAAATTGATGAAAACTAATCACCCAGTCTACATCATGCTGTTTGTGCTGGTCAATAAGGATGGTAACGTTATGCCTTCATTCATCTTCCTACTTGGCCTCAGACAGAGGCCAACATTTAGTGCCTGGAGCAAAGTGTGCTAACATGGAGGGTGATTGTTGGAAGATCCTACATCAGGCAACAAGACTCTGCACCATGCCACACAAGCAAGAGAATTCATAGTTGGCCGTGAGAAAATTTCGGCGTTACATCAACCTCAACATCTGGCCACCTAACTCCCCAAATTGCAATCCCCTTGATTAGTATGTGTGAGCGAGAAACCAAAAAAACTACGTGCAACACCAAAGATGAACAGAAGGCAAGGATAACGATACCATTTAGTGATTTAAACTATGAGACCGTTTGAAAGGGGAGTAGAAGATTACAAAATCGTCTGCAGGCCATGGTTGAAGGCAATAGCGATTACTTAGAAAAAATTCATCTTCAACATTATCAACTTACATTGACAGCAGAGAGTTCTCTGGCTCTCTTTCTCTCTGACACACACTCTCTCTCTCTCTCTCTCTCTCTCTCTCTCTCTCTCTCTCTTGTCATCCATCCCCGGTCATCTAAGTCATATCCAGTGTCCATACAGAGCTGATTAAAGTAAATCTTTTCTGGTCGGCCAACCTTGACACGTCCATGTGCTGGGAGAACATCGCTAATGAGTTCGTCCTTACTTCTCCAGCTGTACCGTACATGTTGGGTTCGTCTTACTTGGATGGTTTGTGAGATGTA
This sequence comes from Sepioteuthis lessoniana, assembly GCA_963585895.1. Lineage (NCBI taxonomy): Eukaryota > Metazoa > Mollusca > Cephalopoda > Myopsida > Loliginidae > Sepioteuthis > Sepioteuthis lessoniana. Next base: position 58,576,747 of record OY757912.1, read on the forward strand.
TAGCTGCTGTTTTGTAGAGTGTTGCTTCCAGGATTTGCTTATGACAGCACGTAGCATTCTTGTGTAGTTTCCATTTAGCTTTTTTTCTAAGCGTTTTGTTAGCGTCCATGTAGTGCATCCATATAGTAGTATGGCCACAGGTACAGTTTGGAGAAAATCTCGTCTTATTTTATCGGGTAGATTAGATTTCCATATGATCGATAGCCTGTCCGTAGCATTCTCCATCTTCACTAAGTGAGTACAGACATTAATTTCGGTAGATGAAATATTGCAGCCGAGGTATGATAACTAGTTCATTGATTTTAGAGGCTTGCCATTAAGAATAAAGACGGTTCTCTTTTGTTTAGAATTCATAAACTCTGTTTTATTGGCATTCACGTGGAGGCCAATGCCTCCTGCTGTTTGATTAGGTATTTTTGCGATAAGTGCTTTCTCATTTGCGTAGTCTCCATTTGTCATAGTTTTTGTGGGATATCATCTGCTTCTTGCCTTTTTCAGTGTGAAATCATTTTCTTTTATTAGATCTAAGGATATTCAAAGTACTTAGTCTTGGCAGGGTATAAATAAATAGGATTCGAATGTATCTCCCAGCAAAACCCCAGCGGCAATGTCGAAGAAATCAGTGTCTCCATCAGTTGAACGAAAGATTACTTTCGTGTTTTTGTAAAGCCACATTATAGCTATAGCAGTTTTTTGGGGGACACCATATGTAAGTAAAATTTGCCCCATCTTTCCTCTTAGTATGGAATCTAATGCCTTGGAGAAATCTACGAACAGTAGTGTCGCCTCAAGAATTTTTGCTCGTACTCCTTCGATGATCCAAAGGATTGTCAGAATCTGTGAAATTGAGGAGCGATTTCTTCGAGAACTGTTCTGATTTTTTCCTAAGAATTTTTTCGATTTTGTGTTGACTACGATCGCGGAGCAGAATATAAGTAGGTGTTACTTTAACAGCTATAGCAGTAATAGTTATGACAATATAGTTCTTACTGATTCTAAGGTAACCTTTCTTGCAAGATATTTTCTGGTAATTTTGGTAAATAACTCCGATAAGGGATTTGTCAGAGTTAATTTCTTTTTTACGTAATTTACACGATAGTTTATCCATCTAAACCTGTATATGTATGTATCTGCACAAATGTATATCTGTATATATATGTATATACATATGGTGGATAGAAGCAGCTCCAGACAAAACGTGGTGAAGACGACCCTTTTAGGAAAATTTAACGGCTATATCAAAACTGAAGGAATCTCAAGCATCAAACCTCTGCTGACTTGCAGGTATCCTCTGACAGAAAAAGTCTAAGGGAGGGCACACGGAAATAAGACCAGCAATTTATATAGTCACCAGTGTTTTGCAATACATGTCAATGGACTGTAGGTATGTAGACCCAGTGAGTGGCTAAAATGGCATACAAGCGTATGTAACTATAATCCAACGACCTTACTACCTTATCATTTTACGTATCTTGGAAATTGTTCAGTTGAAACATTTGTTAATCGGAGTTGTAATTTAGTTGATAAAAACGGCTGTGGAGATGTGGCAATCATATATATATATATATATATATATAAGAGAGTGAGCGATTTATATATATATATATATATATATATATATATATATATATGCGTATTTGTGTGCGTGTGTGTGTGCGTGTAATGGCACATAATACAATAATGAACTCTGCCATTGGGCAATATTTGATTGAACATTTTACTTGAGGCAAGCATTATAAAAATGTATGTTTTAGTATCTTTCAGAGATCACGCATAATGAACCATGTCTTTCTTAGAAACACTCACTCGACACAATCGAAAACCACATTTGATCAAGCACAAAGATCGTTCGACCTCATAAAAGACATTTTTTTTTTTTTTTACAGTTGTATTTTTCTTTCAACAATTGTATGTTTTTCTTAATTGTTCAAACGTTTTTAAACGTGCAAACTTGGCCTTTCATATCATTGGCAACCTTTTAGTAATTTGCCATGTTAAACGATTTCGCATCGTATATATCTGTAATCTTGAAATTCCCCTTTCTGAACTCTGGATCGCTTTTTAAATTTTTCTTTGGTCTTTTGTAAATTTATAATTCTATTCTTACTTTCTTTCTTATTTTTACAGACAATTTATCTCTGAAGAAGGGTTGTCTGTCTTTTTTAAAACGAAAATAATCATTAGATTGACCAAAAAGATTCTCGTCATGATATATATTGTTTTGAATTTCTGACCATCTTCCTTGCCAAAAGTGACTGATCAAATTTATAAGTTTATTTACAGTCGAATTGAATTACAACATTTGAACCTCCGCCTTATAAACTTGTTTCAAATGTTTTCTCAAATGAATTTCTAATTTAGATAGGAGTTACTTTAATACATATTTTTTCCAGGTTTTGACCAGGTATTATATTATAAAAAAATATCAAAATATCTGAGTTTTTTTTCTTTTTAGTTTCTATTTCAATACTCAAATGAAATTTGTGTATTTTCTTAATTGTTCTCATAGTTCATAAATATTTAAGATACGATTAGTATAGTTAAAACAAGTGAAGAGTTTGAAAACATTTGGTGTATATATATATATACATTTGGTATATATATATATATATATATATATATATATATATATATATATATATATATATATACGTGGTGCCTTCAATAAGTTTCCAGACTTTTTTTGCCCAGGCATTTAAAATTGTCCAAGACTCTTGAACATTCAGTATGTTATTGCTATGCATCTTATGAGATGACTGACCAATTTTTATGTTTTCAGGTTCAAATAAACACCTAAAGCAGGAATCAAAATACACCCTACTAAAGACTGATTGTCAAAGCTGGTGAATTTCAAAAAGGCAATCTGGACGTGAGAACACATTAGAAGAACGATATGCAATATAATTCTGTTTTAAACTTGGAAAAAATGCCACAGAAACGTATGGAATGCTACAGACTGCTTTTGGAGCATCTTGTATGAATCGAGCATCGGTGATTGAGTGGCATAAGGGATTCAAGGTGGGCAGGGAGTCTGTGAGGGATGATGAGAGGTGTGGGAAGTAGGTGTGGAAAGTAAGGAAGTCAATACACCAGAGTTGATTAGCCAAAAGGTTTGGGTTAGGGTTATTATGTTGAGGTTTTAAGGGAGTTCAGGAAGAGATTCCGTTGGAAGAGGTCAGTACTCTTCAAATCAGGTCAGTGGCATTTCCACCAGGACAATGCACCAGTCCACAGACTATTTGACCAAGATGGGCAGTTTTAGACAGTTCCTCAGCCTCCTTAGAGTTCAGACCTTGCTCCCTGTGACTTTTGGTTATTCCCTAAGCTCAGAGGCTGTCTATATGAGACAATTGAGGAGATGAAAGAGGCTGTGACGAAGGTCACTGACACGCTCACACAAGAGTACTTCCATGGGGCCTTCTAGAAGTTGTTGGAACGGTACAACAATTGCATTGCAGCCAGAGGAGATTACTTCAAAGGGGAATAGAGTTTCATGTGTATACTATTAATAAAAGTGCCTATTCAAAAAAAGTCTGGAAACTTATTTAATGATCCTCGTATATGTGTGTGTGTGTGTGTGTGTGTGCGTGCGCGCGCGTGTGTGTGCATTGTCGTTATTGAAATTAGTATGTTAACATTTCCCAGATGGCCTGGCTATATCTAACCGACTAAATACATCCGTTTCGTTACCACGGAATTTAATTATACCAATTTGCTGCTGGAGGATTTACGCTTTTTAAATTTGTTTTAAGATGAATTAAAACTTAGAAGAACTTAAGATAGTGTAACTTTGGTGTAAATTCAATTTAGAAAGGATTAAGAAAATTGAAATAAGGTTACCCACTACGACAATATCCACTTGAAGAAGGCCGGTCAGTAAAGCGGCTGAAGCGTTGTGAATATAACAACCAAAGTGAGGACAATAAATTGAGTCGTATAAATAATCTCAAGAAATAAGTATTCTTAAAGATTCAATTCAGATACTATTATATTCATAATGTCTTTAAACAAGGAAGATAATTGTTTAAACTTCTAAACTATTATGCTTTTGTAGATTCTATGAGAATACGGTAAAGTGCCACTTCATGAAACAATAGTTAGCAAGCTTCCAAGCCATTACAACTGCCAGGAATTTGGCTCTTCTTGGGTGCCCCATATTGTTGGTCTTGTATTAAGTCCAAATGACTTGTAACTAAAAAAAATTACTAATTTCTCGGCCGAATGAGAGTTTGGGGATTGACCCAATGCATTCGATGACATTAGAGTCATTTCCAAGTTGCTGACCTCGATGATATTTTTGTTCTGCAACATCGAGTAAACATTTTATTTTAAAACGATTGTAATTTACGGTTCCCTAAGTTACTACCATATTTATCCCATAAAATGAACATTAACAAAAGCCCTTAGTAAAGAAAATGTATAAGAAAAAAGATGGGGACTTCCTGTAGATGTCCCCACGGATAAGGAACAGATGTACTTAAATATCAACATAAATATAAGTAAAATAAAATGGAGATCTCCCTCTTTCGGGTCGGTTTTTGTTGCTGTTGTTGTTGTTGCTGTTATTGTTAATTAAAGTGTAAACAACGGCCATTGGATCATATTGAAAAGATTTAATATGAAAAACTGAAGCGTCAAACATAAAAGTTGTAAATGGTACTGATCTCTGCATACAGTTGAAATCTGTCTGTAATAGTGTTTCAAAAGTGCTCTGCGCATGCGTTTTGAGTAAGACAAGCGACGCATTATCCCTGATTCTCTTGCACTTACATTCGTAAATACCCTAAAAGATCAAAATCTATTTTTAAATGTATTTCTACGTTTTGATAAAAGCACTTTCAGAAAACCACATTCGTAGCGGATCAATATTTTATCGAAATCTCTACTGTTACACTTGTTGTTAACATGAATTTTTTAAATATAAAAGCCCATGTCATATTTTATGTCTCATTACAGCAAATATATAATATAGAATGAGTTCTATCGTGCTTCGAATGTTTCGTTTGAAGATAGGCAAAGTCACATCCATAAGCCCACTTCGACATGGGATGAAATTAAGTAAGAAATATTATACATTTCATGTTTGAATTTGTCTTAATTTTTCAATTACATTTTTTTCTAAATAATTGACGTGTCATTGAAATCAAAGAAATCTAAATCCAACATCTTCTTTGAATTTTTGTTATACTTTAATAAAACGACCATCGATTTAAAGTTTTAGAATTACCACCGGTTTGATTATTTCTAAATAATCAGTTAATTTTGATTATTAATTCTGCAGACTAAAAAAAAATTACAATATTTTTTTATTACATCCAGTGGATAGAATCTTTTCAAAGTCCTGACACTTATATTCAATTCACTTGCAGACGACACAAGTAGTCGAACTGGTTCCACACACAAAAGACTTTCAATCTTGGAAAAACAGTTCATGATAAACGGATCATCCGTACATCAGTAAAATAGACAACCCATCGAATATAATAACTAATTATTTAATCCATCTTGATATAAATAAAAGTTGTGTGACGGCAAATTGACTAAAATCCCAAAACGGGACTTTATTTTCGCACGTGTGAAGACGGGGCAGGTTGGCACTTGATCCCCTACAGAATAAGTCCTGTTCAGAGTTCTTCTCTCAGGCATATAAGAACTGGCATATTACGTGAGGGAATAATTTAGGACCAGACTGACCGCCGCTGGCAAGGGGTTCCAAATTTCACACTATCACACACCCACCAGGCCGCTTTCTTCCTTCCCCGAGACAATGGAAGATAATGAGCCTATAGGTTTTAGTTGTGATAATATTAATATTGCAGTAGTCGGCAACTCCGGTTTCCCGTGTGATACTTTAGGAATTAATAGGACAATTCTAAGCAGGATAACATAAGGCGAATAGAAGCTGAAGAGAAAGCATGAAGTAACAACATAGACCACATGGTAAAATGAAAATACATAAAATCCTTTACTACTTATATATACACGTTCAGAGTGTCAAGACATATAATTGGACAGTCCACGAATATAAATGTCTTTTCTTGCTTTTGTCCTTCTTCAAATTGAGAGAGAGAGAGAGTGGTAAACGAAATTTGGGTATAAAGGAAAAATGTCCCCAAAGTTACTTATCTTATTTTCGACGGGGTTCCACTGGAGAATTTTCTTCTTTCACGGGCTACTAGACTTTGTTCTGTTTTTAATACTGGCTTGAAGGATTTGGAGTCCTTCGTGTCTCAGTTAATCTTTTGTCTTCAGCCCGGAGTAAAATGGCTATCGTTCGTCTGCCTGTTATGAACCCTGCTCAAAAACTAAATTTCTTCCTATTTACTTCCGCTGAGGGGAAGGGAGCCCCACTTCCGTTCTGGGGTCCCAGCCAATCATTTGGCTTCTCTCTCTTTCCCCTTCCGATGTCCGGCGACCTGAGGTCACTAAGTACCAACATCTGTTTATCCCCTCTGTGACCCACATTCTCTCTTAACGGTAACTTTTTGACTGCTAGAAAATGCTAATTCAACCCGGGAGAATAGTGTCAGTCTTACCTCTTCGTCTCCGTGAGCCATCACGTGACAGTTGAATCATCGTGAAACTGATGCTTCATGTGGTCTACTAAATAAACCCATTTTCAGTGTTGGATCGGTCGACGCCATTTTAAGAACCAGACTGATGTGATACTCAGTAATCCAGCGACGAAGTGAAACAATTTGATCATCGAGAAGAGCAAGAAAAAATGCTAGGAATGGAATTTTTTTTTATATCTCTATAGATATAAAAAAATTCCATTATGAAACATCTAAAGTTCAAAACATTTGAAATGTCTCCGCACTTTCTTTTCATACTGATGTTTGTATCGAAATATTGGTATTTATTTGATAATAGTCGCCTTGAGTGCTTGGCATGGAACGAAGATTGGGACGCTTCTGACTGGCACGTCTCAGCAGATCTATTTTAAATGTGTGTTTCAGTGTTGTGCCTCTGTGCTTGACTCAGCTCAGCTTCCATTTGTTTCCATTTATCACTAAATTTCAAACATTCTTTCTTTCGTTCTTTCCATTGATCAGTGGATTTATTTATTTATTGATTTTTTTATTTATTCCGTCTCTCCGATTTTATTCTCTGCAGTATTGTTGATTATTTATCTAACAAATGATAATGTCGGGAACAAGAAGAAAATGTGTCTGTGGATCTTGCTGTTTTGAGAATAAGTTTTTATTTACTAAGATTAACTTAATTTAACACAGTGTCAGAAGTATAAACACCAAGCAGAATCGAATTCACTGATAATGGTTTGCTTGTCTAGCTTACAAAACATTACACCACGGGAGGTATTAAAAAACAAGTGGTGCCCTGTATACTACAACTAAATAATTGCCTTGCCTAATAACGGTTCCACCTGCGAGTACGCTGGAACTAGAAACAAAGCTTTGAGATAACTGAAAAATCAAATACAGAGAACATTTCAGCCATAATTTTACTATGTAGAGTTAACAACAGGAGACTTCGGAAATATGTTATGCTTAGTTTGTGGTTACCTGGTGCGAAAGTTGAATTATCGTTGTAATTGCAAGATTTCGTTCAGCCTTTCACAACAAATAAGAAGAAGCCATAATATTTACTTCGACTATAGCATTAACAAACGAGAGCGAAGGAAGATGCGATTGTGTACTTAACATCAGTGATAGTTGACTGAATAGGTTTTACCTGGCCAGCTCCTTGCAAGTATAGAATTTAAAATTTTGCACACATTATCGTTGTGTACAATTTTGGTTAGACTCCCAGAATACATTTGATAGGAATTAATTTGATTTGTCAAAAAACCGCTGATTATTACTTATCTTTAGTTTCCACTATCTCAGATTCCAAAAAAGAGATGATTAGTCAATCTAGTTGGATTTAATCGCTGGCTGATGGTGACTGAGCCAGTTATATCCGTTTATAACAAATGCTACTAACCGAAAGCGTTTCCAGGTCAATCAGCCACAATCCTGGTCAATCGGCAACAACTGTAGCCGTACAATCGTTGTACCAATTACATCTAAATTGTATCGATTTGTAATCATTTTTAAGCTTATCTAGTCTTTAAAACGCAAGTACGAAATAGCAAAAGAAGACTTTAAAATTAGCTTTCAATTAAAACAGGAGCCTCACCTGAATGTACCAAATCATTTTCCTTTTCCTTTTTTCTATCTTTTTATTCCTTTTCATCTAATGCCTTGGACAAAACTTCTATTCAACTCACTGATTCCACTTTTTGCGTCAATAACAATGACTCCATCAAATCTATAAAAAATCCTTATCAACCAAGTGTACACAGATTATTAGTAGTATCTTGTGCCAGAAATTCCTTACAGAGTATAGTAAAAAAAACGTACTCAGCCTAAAATATCAGGGTTAAATATTCGATGTGGAGAGATTCATTATGAAGAGAGTATTCGTATCAAGTCACTTGAGTCAGTGTATTGCTTTTTGAATGGCTAAAGGCTGTCAAGGAAGAAAAAAACAAATATCTCCTTTAGAAGTGTTGATGCATTTACAAGGAAACAAGACATGTTCCACGGCTTTTTCTGCTCTTTGGCAAGATTCAGGCATCTTTTATTTATCACTCTATGCTCCACTAGAATGACAAAATACATATCAAGTGAAACAATGGAAATGCCGTAAAACTGCTCCAATTATTGGAATTAAAAAGAAAATAATGATTCCACCGTGACATGGTTCTTTCTCAATAAGAGTTGCACAGAGGAAAAATAATAAATCAGAAAAAAAATCCCCAAAAGAGAGATAGGTAAAAAAAAAAAAAAAAGACGATACTTTATGACGCCGGAATATTTAGCAATTACATAAAAACTTTTTTACGGCTAAATAAAAAAACAACACTGAGAATATTTTCAAAGTGTGCTAATTCAATAAGTTTTGGAATTTTTCAAAATGAAAATAGAAAAGAAAATTTTCAGTCATTATTTTAATTGAGTGTACTTATCATGTTTTCTATTTTCATTGAATAGTCGTAAAGAAAACTCATTTCTTTATATTCAGTACCGTCAGTGTTTTGTATGATGAGAGAAACAACTATGAGGTATTTAATTAACATATGTGACTGACGAAATCTTACACGAGATGACATGGCTAAGAAGGGGAAGCCTTTAAAGAGAAACTGAATCTCTTCTAATAGCAGCACAAAACAACGCCATAAAGACCAACTATTTTAAAACGGAAATAGATAAGACGCAATGGAATAATGTAAGTTATGAGGTGATAGAGATGAAACGATTAACCACATGATAACTGAATGCAGTAAATAAGCATGAAAAAATATAATAGATAAGACTGGGCGGGGCAAGGTGATCTGCAGGGAGTTGTTTAAGAAATTGAAATTTGACCATGCGAGCAAGTGGGATATGCACAACGCAGAATCTCTCCGGGAAAATGCAAGAATAGATAAGACGCAACAAAACAACAGATGAATATTATGTGGTGATAGACACGAAACAACCAATCACATAATAAGTGAATGCAGCAAGCTAGATCAGAAAAAAAGGATTAGACTAGGCACGACTAGGTGGGCATGATGATCCACTGGAAATTGAGCCAGAAGTTTAGATTTGATCATACGAACAAACGGCATATGCGCAACCCCGAATCTTTCCTGGAAAATGAGACGCACAAAATCCTCTGGGATTTTAAGATACAAATAGGTCACCAACTCTCATCCAGACGACCAGAACTTATAAAAATCAACGAAAAAAAGTGAACTTACTGAATAGTGAACTTTGTTGTCCCGGCTGACCACGGAGTAAAATTGAAATAAAGGCTTACGACATGCTGGAGAATACACTGCCTGAAAATGTACAAAATATCCAACGATGTCAGAAGATTTATCGAGAAAAACACAGAAACCTGGAGAGTGGAATTATCAGGAGGAAAAAGCATAACTTGGGTTAAAATCTCGAGTGTAATCTTCCAAGGAGATTACCATTACGATTTGTTATCGCGATGATGTCACTCAACCACATAGTCAGGAAATGCACAGCTGGATACAAACTTAGTAAATCACAGGAAAATGTATATCGACGACATCAAACTGTTTGCAAAAAAACGAAAAAGAATTGGAAACTCAATTACACGCAGTCAGAATATACAGTCAGGACATAGGGATGGAATTTGGCATAGAAAAATGCACCAAGCTAATAACAAAAGCGAGAAACGACACGTGACAGACTGATTGGAACTGCCTAATCAAGACCAGATTAGAACGCTCGGAGAAAAGGTAACCTACAAATACTTGGGCATCTTGGAAGTCGACACAATCAAAAAAGCGGTGATGATAGAAAGAATTAAGAAAAAATATCTCAGGAGAACCAGAAAGCTACTCGAGACAAAACTATATAGAAGGAACCTTATAAAAAGAATAAATACCAAAGCTATACCCTTCGTAAGATGCTCGGGACCATTTTTGAAGTGGACATGAGAAGAACTTAAACAAATGGACCAGTGAGCAAGAAAACTAATGACCCTACCTAAGGCATTACACCCCGTAGACAGACTATGTGTGTCAAAAAAAGAAGTAAGAGGACTTACCAGCATTAAAGACAGTATTGCTTCATCGATACAACGACTCGAAGACTACATTGATAAGCGCAGTTACAGCCATCAGAAACAATACTGAATACACGAGGACCAACTGATCGGACAAAAAGCAGAAAACAAAAATGGGAATAAAACAACCCTATGGACGCCACAAAACAGCAGATATAGGTTATGTGGTAATTGAGACGAACGGTTAATCACATAATAAGCGAATGCAACAAATTAGCACAGAAAGAGTATAAGATTAGACACGACTGGGTGGGCACGGTGATCTACTGGGAAATGTGCAAGAAATTGAAGTTTGACCATAAGGACAAATGGTATATGCACAACCCCGAATATGTCCTGGAGAATGAGACATAAACTCCTCTGAGATTTGGAGATACAAACGAATCATCTGATCTCAGCCAAGTGACCAGAATTTATAATAATCAACAAAAAAGAGAGAGCTTGCAGCGGACCACTGAGTAAAATTGAAAGATTGCGAAAAGAAGGATAAGTACCTTGGCCTTGCTAGGGAATTGAAAAAACTGTGGTATATGAAAGTGACGGTTATACCTATTGTAATTGGTGCTCTTGATACAGTCGCCAAAGGGACTGGAAGTCTTAGAAATAAGAGGACGAATGGAGACTATAGAAACTACAGTATTGTTAAGATCGGCCAGAATACTGCGAAGAATCCTGGAGACTTGAGGAGACTTGCTGTCACTCAAACTCCAGTGAAAGACCATCAGTTGACACTGATGTAAAAACCTCTCAAAGAGCGAAATAATAGTAATAGTAATGTCATTGAGGATATAGTGGATTGGTTTTACTGCATGCAAACCCTTGTCAGGTAATTTCATTTTTATTAGCAATTATATAGTTTCAAATAATTATTCGTTTTTAATCAACTCATTTGTACGCAACTATGACTTCAAGTAAGTATCTTTAATATAAATATTCTCCATGATTATATGGTTTCAAGTAAATACTTATTTTATAATAATTTGCTTGCACTAATAATCTTCAATTAGATATTCTTATATAAGACCAATAATTTACTAACTTTTATTTTTATTTCACACTTGTTTTGAACATTTAAAAATATACTTAGTTACATAAATAGTGTTTAAATTGCCAATATATTTATGAAGTTCAAAAATCATTTTAAACATTATCTCAAATGGACCACTTTGACCCATAGATGTGACTGTAATAAGTACTACCACCCGGATCAGAGGGACCAGCGAGTAATGGAAATGAAGAGGTAACGCTGCATTACCTTGCGTTGAAAAACCTTACCACTGAATGCTATTTAGTTGTCATAATCGGGACATTTATAGTCATGAAATGTATTTAGAGCATATGTCTGGAGAGAAAATGAAAATACTTAAAATAATGTTATTTCATTAGAATAACATTCATAAATGCTGTGTCGCATTAATATTTAGAAAAAAAGGCGTCACAGTTTATTCACGATATACTTTACTTCAATCACCCATCCCTCAGAGTCCTTTATCTTAAGATATATTATACTGCTTTTTGTACGTGATTTCACCATGTCTCTGAGGGTTATATTACTTTCCTATAGCAACTGTAAAATGCTGTTCTTTATATCTTATCTCCGCAACAAAATATAAACGCACTCGTCGTACTCCTAGGGAATGTTTTTCTTTGGTATTAACGACATAGTTTACTTCAAATTATGGATATTATGGAATTAAACTCGATAAATTCGAATTCTACACAAACCAAAAATGAAACCAGACCGACCAGAAATCTATGAAGTTATTCTCCCCAATTATGAACTTTAAAAAAGTTGGAACAAAACATCATATTTTACGAATTTATTTTGTATATTTGTGGGCAAGTCGCTATATAAATATGAAAGACGTAGAATGAAATATGTAAATATCGTTTATATTAAAATTCAGAAGATGAAAAGAAAGAGGGAAACAGAATAGCGGAAAAGTAGGAAAGAAAAAGACCTTTGGCTCTCTGGTGACTTATGTCAATAAAAAAGAAGATATTGATCTAGATAAAAAAAGAAGAATTTCTTCAGCGGCACAGATCAAACTTTAAAACGGTCTAAATATTTACAGCAAACAGTTTCTATGACTCAAAAAATGTTTCAAATCTTCATTTCTATAATCGCAATAAATGTCAGATCTGCTCGAAAATTGAGTTCCTTTCCGACATTTGGTCAAAGTCCTCTTCCCAATGTTAACTGTCCTTAACAGAATACAAAATTGAATATAATCTGGACGGTGAGAAAGAGTTTTTATCTCCATCAACCATTCTACAATCAGCCTATTATTTCTAGCCTGTCACTTTTCAATCGTTATTTTCATAGAAGGTGTTAAAATGAGCTCTATGCCATTATCACCAACATCATCAAAGTGGAACGACAACACAGATTCCTTTGACTCTCTCACCATCCAACCCTATCGGCCATCACTCTCAGTAAGTCCTCTAGAAGCACCCAGTTTCCCTGTCAAAACTCTGCGATGCCCTACGAATCACTTATACACTTTCTTGATATTCCTTATACCAAGTTCCACACAGACAGTTTCTTTCTAAGAAGAAAATTCTCTGTTAGTGATTTACAAGACCACAAGACCTTGAGCTCTCTGCTTCCAAGCTCAATTATCATTGGTCCTTAGATGCCCTAAGCAGTCTCTTCTTTCTAACATATTCACATGCTTATCTTCACTCACCTCTTACTCTCAAATAATTATTTCTGTTCATTTACTTCAATTCCTCTCCATATCATCGTAAGCCTTTGCTAATTGGTGGCGAATGTGTTTTTACTAAGCGTCAATCTTTCAAATATATATATATATATATATATATATTTCCCCTACAACCCTCCCTCTCCATCCCTCCATCCTCTCTCTCTCTCTCTCTCTCTCTCTCTCTCTCTCTCTCTCTCTCTCTTGTCGTTTTTCAATCCAGAATCCAACTTAACTAGTAGGCTGTATTTCATCAATACTGATCATGTCTCCAAAAACCATCATTTCGTATCTTTCCACATCAATTTCCAATCTTTCATAAATCGTTTATTTCAAACTTGTATACTCTCTTGTGTCTACTAACACTTGATACACAACACGGATGACCTCTTCGTTGGCGCACTAAAGAAAACTCGTCTTTACCCTCAACTCTTTTATTGGCACTCTTAATAGATCAATGATGAGTTTTACCAGCTTTCCATCATTCGAGGAATAACGATGATGAGAAGACGACTGGAGCTGGCTGTAGAGATAGATAAAATTAACGACAAAACTTCGCTATTTTTGACAAAGCATTAGGATCTTTGTTGCTGGATGATGTGAAGAAAGCGGAAATATCAGAAAGGGGTTAAAACAGATCAAAGTACTTTGTGCTTAGAAGCTTACGAAGCACCTTTTGATTTCGGAAAGACAGAAATGGCAGGCTTCGTGTTATAGTCGAGTGACTCATGCTACATTTTCTTTGGAATTTCGATCATGATCTACGTTTAAGAGATAGCATTTCTGCAGAGGATTAGAATGTAGTATAAGTGCCATCTACCAGGGATCAAGAAGACTATAAAATCAGTACCCGATGAAAACCGACAGTGTATTTACATGCAAGAAGATATACAATATACAAATGAAAACAAGTATTTTTTAAAAATTTACTACTTTCAAAAAGCGAACACAAAACAAAAAAGGGCCGAATAAATGTTTTTGAGAAATTACACCGATATCATCGACTCATGCTAACAAGTGTGATGATGGATAGACGATGAATGACAATATATATATATATATATATATATATATATATATATATATATATATATATATATATATATATATAAAATAAGTAGGTCCACAGAGAGATTTGTATTTCTAAATCTATTTATCTATTTTGTTCTTACATACGTGTGTGCTTCCAGCCGGTTGCTTTCGTCAGAGAACATATATGGCACAAGGCATTGTTAATGGAATACTCAATGAGACTTGAACTCACTTGTGTTTGCTGTAGGAATGATCTTCAGTAGGTTATGAGTTTATGTAGAGATCATTCTCTTTTTCTTAGAGTGTGTTTACCTTAATCTGCTTTACCACTCATTGATATTTGAAATGTTTTGCCGTTGTGTGAATTTGTGTGCGTTGGAGTGGTTTTGGACTTCACTAACAGTTATTTTTCCTCTATGTGTGTGTGAGAAACAGTGTGTCTTGGGGATTTTTCGTGCGTGTACGTGTGGTAGTGTGATTTGAAATTTACTGGTAACTTTTTTCTAATAATTTTTGTCTGCGTATATATATATACATATATATATATATATATATGCTAATTGCTTGATGCTTTCATCTGGAACGAGGTCTAGTTAATGGAGTATTCAATGAGACGTTAACTTACTCTTGTTTGTAGTTAGAATGGTTTTTGCTTACTTATGTTTTTTTTTATGAATGCTGATCCTTCCTTTTTCTTAGAGTATGTTTCTCTTAGCCTACTTTTTCTCTCATTTACTTTTCATATTTGATTCGTTGTATGTGTGTGTGTATGTGTGTGTGTGTGTGTGTGTTTATTTCGATTAGTGTGTGTGTACAATTCATGTTTTATTCAACTTTGATTTAAATTTATCTATTAAATTCTTTTCCTTTATTTGAAGTAGAGTGTAGTCGTTCGTTTGATATATTGGCATTATTTTAGATTTACCACGACTACACTGATATAGGTGATTGGAAACATCTAATTTTCTGTTTTCTTCTATTGTGATATAACTCTGTGTAGTGATGTCCTTGTATTTAGAGCCTGTGTTGACTCTATGTATATTTCTTTGCATTTGCAACATTCAATTATGTAGACCACATCTTTTTTTAATTGCTGCTTAAGTTTTTATTTATTTTGAATTTGGTTTCCGGGTTTTTAAAGGTATTTACCTTCTATGATAATATCACATATTTTGCAACTCTTTATTATTGCATTTGGTAACTTCTTGTGTTGTGTTTTCTCCGAATATAGAAGAGATGAGTATTCTTTTACGATTTTTGAGTTATCTCTAGTTTTTAATTATTTATGCTGTGTCTATTATTTCTTTGATTTTTTCTTTGCTTTTAAGTTCTAGATTTTTCATTATTTCTGTGAATAGTTCTGGATTATTTTTGTTTCAGGTTACGACGTTGACTAGGGATTTCTCGTTGTTATGTTTTTTCGGTTTCCTTAATTCTCTTTGTGGTATTTTTCTGCTAATTCCAACCTTTTATTTATTAGTGTTATTGGTTATCGTCTCTGGTGTAGGGTTGTGTGTAGTTCTTAAAGTCGAGTTTTTTTTAGGTTTTTATCCGTGATTATTGTGTGAATTGCCTGGTCGATTTAAGGCATGGTTATTCCAGCATGCAGTTTTGCCCCGGATATTGTGGCCATTGCTCGTCTATGACATTCCGATTACCACCGTGGAATCGTTAGAGAGAGCAATTAGTAATCGGTTGAGAAGGTGGCTGGGCTTGCCGAGATGCTTAAGTGGTACAGCTCTCTACGGGAACAGCAACGCATTGCGCCTCCCCTGCAGCAGCCTCGAGGAAGAATTCAAAATCTCGAAGACAAGAGGCCTGCTACAGTATACAGAGTCTGAAGATCCAAAGGTGGCGGCAGCAGGAATTCAGATAAGATCTGGCAGGAAGTGGAGTGCGAGGAGAGAGTTGCAAGTGGCGGAGGAGAGGCTTAGGCATACAGATATCTTAGGGTCGATTGCTAAAGGCAGAGCGGGATTGGTATTTTTCCCCTCGACGCATACCATCAGTGCCAAAGTCAAGGAAAGACGCCATCTCATCCTAGAAGAAGTCCGAGAGGGCGTAGAAGAAGGGCGTTACGGCAAAATGGTCGGTCTGAGTCAGCAAGGAGCCTGGACAAGGTGGGAGGATGTAGAGATGAAAAGGGTTACATGGTCAGATTGTTGGCGGCCGGATTTCAACGAGATACGATTCCTCATTAAATCAGTGTATGATGAGTTACCGAGCCCAACGAACCTGCACATATGGGGGAAGATAGAGACCCCCAATTGTCAACTATGTGCTAGGAAAGGATCTTTATCCTTAGTAGTTGCCCAAAAGCTTTGGGTGATAGTCGGTACCGTTGGCGTCACGATCAAGAACTCAAGGTAATTGCAAATGAGGTGACTAAAGCTATGAGGGCTAGTAAACATCAACCAGGAAAATTGAAGCAAATCAATTTCGTAAAATCAGGAGAGAAGATACAGAGGAAGAGAAGAGAGAAAACGAACCTGTTATCTTCCGCGGACGATTGGCAGTTGACAGTGGATCTGGAGACTCAGCTGAAGTTCCCCAGACACATAGCTGTAACATCGCTAAGACCGGACCTGATATTGTTCTCTGATAACACAAAGCAGTGCATTATTTGGGAGCTGACTGTGTCATGGGAGGAATATATCACTCTCGCTAATGAGAGGAAGAGGTCCAAATACCAAGAACTGGTCGAACAATGTCAACAAAAGTCATGGAAGATTCATTATGACCCCATAGAAGTTGGTTGCAGGGGACAGTCTTTGGGCAGATCCCTAGCAAAAATTGGCATAGTCGGTGCAGCAAGAGTGAGGGCGCTGAAGGACATCACCAACGCAGTTCTGAAGGCGTCAAAGTGGATTTGGCTTAAGAGATCAGAGCCATGGAAGAAATAAAGAGGACGTTTGAGGAGCCTAAAGAATTAAGACTAAGATACACATTACAAACCATAAATGCATAATAAGTTAATACTAAGTTAGGATAGTCGGAATGTCGGGGGGAGGGGTTGAGAATAATTGGCGGTTGGGAGGGGGGATGGACATTTTATTTTATTTTATTAATTTATTTTTTTAATAATCCGTTTGTTTTTTTGTTTTTTTCTTCTTATTATTTTTTTTCTTCCTCGCTACGATTTAAGGTAATTTATTTGCCAGCGGTCACGAGCAGTTTTACTTAATTGATTGAAACCTAATTGCAAATAGTTCATGGGACGAAGGAGGGGGGGGACTGGAGATAGGTTCGAAATAGTAATAAATTAGAATGTAAGGAGTTGATTAGAGTAGCGTTTTTTTTTTGTTTTTTGTTGTTTTTTTTTTGTTTTTTTAGGAATATGCATTAGATTGGTAATATGAGCATAGGTTAATGATAAACGGGGAGAAAAATTTTGGCAAAAAGCATGAGTTAATCTGTAGCAATTAATCTCGTGAGCCAAATAAACGGGATTATTATAATTATTTTTTAATTATTTTTTTTGCGAATAGGTGTATAAGGTAAAGTTAAAGACTGACTGAATAGTTTTGAGCGGGGGATTAATTCATGTTAGTTTAGTAGTATTAGTATAGGACAGATTTGGCGGGAAATTCGTGTAAGTCTAGTGAAGTGTAAATCATGGACACGGACGAGTATTAAAATAACATCTTACCTCGGTACCGATTCCGGAAGTAGCAGGGAGAAACCGGATGAGGTAAAGATGGTACTATATAGCAGAGGAGTGTGGAATGCCCTGTTTTCATTGGCTGTTTACTAAAAGACAGATGTCTATAAGAACGGCCGAAGTCCGGCTTTTTATTTATTTTTTCTTTGCTTTGGCAGAGGCACGAGCGTAGCACGTCGCGATCACGGAGGCGGCTTGGCTCTTTTAGAGTCAAGCCGGGGTTACTGTCGGAGCTGATATGATGCAGAAATAACCCGAAATCGGCAATGAAGACAGCGCATCACTGAAAACCTCCCTGGTGCATCTAAGATGTATGATTGAAATGTATTCTACGTGCTAGAATGTAAGGGATGGATCTTATACAGTTTTGGGGGTGGCGGCTTTTGAAGTGGAGGTATTGTTGTGTGTCCGTTGGTTTGTGGTTGATATCTGTGACGATTTGGCCATTTATGTTTTTTATAAAAATGTCTAAAAATAGTAATTCTTTTGAGTTGTGTTCTACAGTAAGTTTTATTTTGGGGTGAAGGTTTTTGTTGATGTCCCCCAATGGGTATTTCTAGAATATGAAGGAATCATCCAAATATCTTTTATACACACATCTATATATATATATGTATGTATGTATGTATGTATATTATGCAGTTTCCTGTAATTATTTACGCATGGATCGAATTGGCGTGTTAAAAACACAGAACAATCAGTTTGATGGAATATTTCCAAATTATTTGTATAAAATGAGATTACCTCGTCTACTTTTTGGAAAAGTAATGGGCATATTTTTATTTCTATTTTTGGAAAAGAAATTAAATTACATATTTACTTACATTTGCTGTACTACGGGTAAGATCTCGAATTACAATAACATAATTCTTATCAGTCTGAAGGGAATGAAGTTTGCATAAATAATATATGTGCATCTACATGCACACATATACAAACACAAAGGCATGAACACACACACACATACACACATACACGCACAAACAGATGCAGTTAAAATATTTTTGCCCAAGACTTAAGTATATATATTCATCAAAACACCTAATTCAGTGCTGAATACTAATCCCACTGATCCATATTTTACAGTGAAAATCTTAGCTCAAAATTTAGTTAATAGACGTATTGATCTCACACCTTGTACATGCATATTAGTGGCACATAATGTATATAATATATATGAGGTTCCACTCCTGGAGATTTGGAGGATGTGATATACCCTTTCACTACTGCCAGGTACAGCCTTATCCAGAGCGGTAGTACCCGTCAGCCTCCTATCTATAAGTTAAATAGAAACATTTAATCCTTTACTCTACTTAAAACCATTTTACTGTGCGCAATATTTTATTGTTGCAATATTTAAAGTCATTTAACTATGTGCAAACAAATAAGGTCTGGTTTAAAATTGATGTTACCAACAAAATATTCATTTACAAATAATATATATATATATGTGTGTGTGCGTGTGTGTGATTTGGCAATGAACAACCGAGCAGGGTTGATATACCATAAAACATAGCCAATTGACCAACCAACCAATCAATCTATATACCTGTGTACAGCAACACAAATACAGCTACGTGTATTCATATTTATTTTTGTGATTTTGTGCAATATATTCGGATGTTTGGATCATATCTCATGAAAAAAACATTCATAATTCTTTCTATTTTTATTCTTATCCAATACTAAACATACATCATTCTCTCTCTCTCTCTCTCTCTCTCTCTCTCTCTCTCTCTCTCTCTCTATCTATCTATCTATCTATCTATCTATTTATCTCCCGCATACACACACATATAAATACACACACAGAGAATCACACGCCCAAACTTACATACACACACATACGCGTGAACACACACACACACACACACACATATATATATATATATATATATATATATATATATATATATATATATATATATTACTGCCTTTATTTTATGCATTGTTTATATTTTTACAATTAATATCGGAAGCCTGGAAATAAGCGAGATAGTAAATGATATTCATAGCCCTTGTCCTGTCAGATTTCTCATAAATATCCCAAAATATTGTAAAAGTAATGAAAATTGAGAGATGGAAATGAAGTCGTAAAAAAAGATTCAATCTTCATTTTTTTTTACGTTTACGTAATTTACGTTTTGAATGTGACAGTCTATTCGGCGCCATTAATATTCAATCAATTTTTGCAGCCTGGAAATAAGATAAAAAAAGTGAGAAAGAGACACACGATGCTCTTTCTTGTTTCAGGGCCAGAAAGGTAATTATATTTTCGCAGTTCCCTTTCTGTTTTTCTGGAGCATTCATGATAAATGTGTACAGTTAGATAAATCTTGCATAACGGCATTTTATATATACGAGGTAATAGTAAAAATTTCGGGATATTAGAACAGCAAATATAAAAATGGACTCGTACTCTTTGTTTAGTCCTTACTTTCCAGACTGTCCCATACAGGTCTTGCTGACCATTTTATATATATATATATATATATATATATATAATTCAATTTTGCATAAGTACATTGCTTTTTGTTTACACTCACTAAAATGTAAAAACATTTAATTTGAACAATTCAGTTTAGCATAAATATACAGTTTTGTTCTATTTGACCCATAGATAGGACTCTATCAGGTGCTACCACTCAAGGCCAGAGTGAACCTGGGAGCGATAGCCATAAATTGTTACTCTGCATTCCTCAAAGCTTCAGAATTACTGGAATATTATTACGATCAGATTGTTTTGTGTCATATCCAGGGCACTCGTTGGGGAAGTATCATCTCTCTGCAGAGATGCAATCGGTGTATTCTACAGCCCCAGTCGACTGGGCCACAGAACAATCGTAGGGGGAGTCTTACACCTCTGCAGAGATGCAGTCGATGTATTCTACAGCTCCAGCTGATGGGCCATGGGTAATTAGTTGGGGGAGTCTTATCCCTCTGCAGAGATGTAGTTGGTGTTTTCTGC
The DNA here is from genome assembly GCA_963585895.1 of Sepioteuthis lessoniana. NCBI lineage: Eukaryota > Metazoa > Mollusca > Cephalopoda > Myopsida > Loliginidae > Sepioteuthis > Sepioteuthis lessoniana. The sequence continues at coordinate 58,597,703 of OY757912.1, forward strand.
AGTCCCAATCACCTGAGACATAAGACATTCAATAGAATAGAATATTCTATGGAATATGTAAACCCAAGGTATAGTAAATTCTGATATTTGTTTTGAATAGTTACTTCATCGAAATACCGACAACACTATTATTTTGTTGACAACTTAATATAACAGATTGCATAAGTATGGTCATATATTATTATCATCATCTTGTAGCGCCCACATACACATCTACCAACTTACACACACTCACACACACATATATATATATATATATATATATATATATATATATATATATATATGAGATGTGTACGATAAGTTTCCAGACTTTTTTCGTATGGGCATTTTAAATTGTCGTAGACAATGTTATTGCTATACAACTTATGAGATGACTGGCCAATTTTTATGATTCCAGGTTCAAATAAACAGCTACAGCAGGAATTGGAATACACACGACTAAAGCCTGATTGTCACAGCTGGTGAATTTCAAAAATGCAATCTGACACTTTAGAAGAACGATATGCAATAAAATTCTGTTTTAAACTTGGAACAAATGCCACAGAAACGAATGGAATGCATCAGACTGCTTTTGGAGCATTATGCATGAATCGAGCATCAGTTTTTGAGTGGCATAAGAGATTCAAGGAAGGCAGGGAGTCTGTGAGGGATGATGAGAGGAGTAAGGAAGTCAACAGACCAAAGTTGATTGGCCAAAGGGTTAGGGTTAGGGTTACTATGTTGAGGTTTTAAGAGAGTTCAGGAAGAGATTCCGTCAGAAGAGGCCAGGACTCTTCAAATCGGGTCAGTTGCATTTCCACCAGGACAATGCACCAGTCCACAACTCCATTCTTGTCACAGATTATTTGAGCAAGATGGGCATCAACACACTTCCTCATCTTCCCTATAGTCCAGACCTTACTCCCCGTGACTTTTGGTTATTCCCTAAGCTCAGTGGCTGTCGTTATGAGACAATTGAGGAGATGAAAGAGGCTGTGACGAAGGTCATTGACACGCTCACACAAGAGGACTTCCATGTGGCCTAGCAGAAGTTGTTGGAACGGTACAACAAGTGCATTGCAGCCGGGGGAGATTACTTCGAAGGGGACGAGGGTTTCCTGTGTGTACTATCAATAAAAGTGCCCATACGAAAAAGGTCTGGAAACTTATCGTATGCACCTCGTATATATATATATATATATATATATATATTATTTTCATCATACAACGTGTGAAAGCACGTGCGATGCTCTATCCTCATCAGCCGCCAACCAGGGTGATAACACAGTTTCGGTAGCCACTCCTGACGCTACAAAGCAGCTTTTGCCACCGGACAGGGTATTTCAAGGAAATATATATCTGTATATATACCAGATCAGCTAAAAGCAGACATTACATTGGACGTTTGTTCATCTTTATTTTAGTGCAGTTTGTGATTTAAAAATGTGTTTACTTTCGGCCGTTGATGTCATAGCAACCTTTTATTGATTTCACTAGGGAAATGTGGTTCCATGTGTATATCATCCATGTTGAAATCCTTTCTATATCCGTCATTTATTCGGTTGGTTTTCCTTCAGTTTTATCTTTTTATACGTTACTGTACAAAAGCACTCGAGACAAACGTCATATATAATTCTGCTGAAAGATGTTATTTGTTGATCAATGGGGCCCTCAAGATGGTTAAAAGAAAGCTCCAGTTCTAAGTCTGTCCAGGTTAGCTATCTGATTACCCTTAGGCCACAAAATTCTTGGCTTGCAAGGAATGTCTTCAGGACGCTGATGCTCAGCAATGGGCTCGTGAATACTGTGGGGGTAAACATGATTAATAGGCCCATCATTCGATTTACATTCTCCGGCTGGAGAATTACGTTGTTTGCACCAGCGCGCCTTGTGGATTCGTGAGCCTCGCAAGCTGTTGAATTTTCTGCCACAATCACACGTTGTAGCCGGGTACATATCCAGATCGTTACCGTATGACCAAGTATGATGGGTGATATATTATCCCTCCCCGCTACAGACACCCCGAGGGCATTTTCCTTTCATTGTACTATCCATATTTGTTAAATTCCTGTCTTTCCAGGATGTCACTCCAACTTTCTGAAGAGTCACTTTGTCTTTCCAAAGAGTCATCTCGCTTTCCAGAGAGTCTTGGTATTCAAATTTTTATCATACAACGTGTGAAAGCACGTGCGATACTCTGTCCTCATCTACCGCCAACCAGGGTGATAACACAGTTTCGGTAGCTCAAGGCGGTACTGCCACTCCTGGTACTGCCAAGCAGCTTTTGCCAGCAGACAGGGTATTTAAAAGAAATATATATCTATATATACACCAGATCAACTAAAAGCAGGCATTACATTGGACGTTCGTTTATCTTCATTTTAGTGCAGTTTGTGATTTATATATATATATATACAAAGAGTGGGAGAGATAGAGAGAAAATAGAGCCCTAATAAGACATTGCATTTATATTTTTCTCAGGTGATTTTTTTGGCCACCAGCAACTATTGCCTTTATTGCTTTTTATCAGGGAAATTTATCTAATTCAATCTTAATTCTTAATTCTTTACCTTCCCTCTGATTTAATAATGCACCGATAGGCTCAAATACTATGATATGTCTAATAAGTTATTCAGTTCTAAAAATTTCTGCAAAACATCTCTCTTAATCAGGTGCCAAGTTATTAAAAACAAAGTCTTTATCTTTTGCAAGTTACTTTGTAGATTTTCTCGAGGGTAAACTTGCGTATCCAACAGATCGCATACATTTTCAAAGGGATTGAGATCTGGCTATTATGGTGACCGGGGCAGCACAATGAACTATTTTTATTTTCTAAAATCATTCTTGTATAACTTTCATCATGTTGTAGAGAAATTGTCCTGTCGAAAGATGCCACTACCATCATGGAGGGATGTACCTAGTCTTCAGTGATATTGTTCGTTGACGGTATACGACTAAGTACCTTCTACATGAAAGATAGGAATCGGTTAGTTTTCTTTCTTGAACGGCATATCAACCTTATTTAACTCAAAAGCTATCCATACAGTTATTCTATTTAACACATAGCTGCGGAGATAAGGGTGTTCATACCTTTCCCAAGCGTAATAATCTGTAAGTGAACCTAATTGCACGACTGGAGTTTGAACTCGCTTACTTTGAGGCCGCAGCCATGGTCATTATACTGGTTATAAAATTAGGTCTAAATCAATTTCACTCAAACCTTTCCTCTATCCAGGAGGGGGTTCAACACATGAAAAAAAAATGAACGGTTTACCTGTTTATATCCTTTTATGAGTAGTTGTTAACTTTAATTCTTGCTATGTACAAGCTCTACACTCTATAGTACTTGCCGTTTCTAAGTCGACACTTATGTGCATATCCCTGCAAAACTTTGGAGATCCAACTGGAACAGGTATTTTTTTGTGACTTGACCGTAAACTAAGCATAACTTAGATTTAATTCAAAGACGAAAGTATGGCGCATACAGTGAGGATCGAACTCAGTTGAAATTGACCTGCAAGACTAGAAACCCATTTTGAAAGCACATACTGTTTGTTTGGTTGATGTTTTTACGGCATGTCAACCATTGGTGGGTTGATTTAAGTTGAAGTTTAACAATGATGGTCTCTAGTTATATATGATACAAAAATGTATATTCATATTCATTTTAAACAGGTAAACACTTCATTTTCTTACACAGATCTATTTAACCTATACAGGGACTACCACTCCGGATCAAATTTAATCTGGAAGCAATGGAAATGAAGGGGGAACTGTAGTCTTACCAACAGATACAGTCTATGGTAATACTCAACACACACTGTTTTAGGATGACTAGATGTAAATATATTTTCCCTCCTTCTGCTTTTCAACAATGGTAGATTTGTGTCATTTGTCAAGAACACAAAACAGAGAAAACTGTTTCATTTTGTTCCTAGAATCGAATATAAAAATCCTTCCACCAAAGCCTAATTCGGAAAAAGTTAATTTTTACCAGAACTTCACTCTAACATTAACGAATTGTTCTTCTACCTTGTTCTGTGGCTAAGCTATAAATGAATTTCCCTCTGGATCAAGATGTTCCGACAAACACTAGAAACCAGGATTTTTGAATAGCGATTATCAAAGCAGTTATAACTCTTGTTCGGAATATTGGAGAAAAAACAGAAATGATGACCAAAGTTATAACTCTTGTTCGGAATATTGGAGAAAAAACACAGTCTTGCAATCACAAGCTTTGTAGATACCAAGAAATGTGAAGAAATGATGACCAAAGTAATGGTACGTATCATTACTTTTTTACTAAGTTAAATTCACAGTAGGTGCCCACACTTGTGACCATTCATCAGACTAAGCTATGATTATTAAAATCCTTGAAGCTGTCTCGTAAGGTTTTTATGTGTTTTACTGATTCCATGATTTAAGTTAGACGCTAAGATTTCGAATTCTGGATTTCTATACAAATTCATCCTAATCCGAATTACTGACGAGACATAATCTTCTTAATCCCATTTCTCTGTTGCCCAGTCGGCTGAGGCTGTAGAATACACCGACTGCTTCTTTAAAGAGGAGTAACATCCCTAACGAGTGTCCTGCATATGACACTAAATATGACACTTAATAATTATTGCTGGAGCTTTGGAGAATGGGTCAAATAGAACTAGACTGTGTACTTATGCAAAAATGAATTGCTTGAAATAGAACTGTTTATATGTATAAAATAGATTTGGTATTTATAACCTACAATATTTGATGTTCCATAAAACCAAATCAAACCAAACCAATCCATTTCTCTACGCCTTGCCTTGAGTCATAATATGCAAAGCTCGGTAGATATCTTAAATTCTTAACTTGTTTTTCCTTTTGATTTATTGTATCATCTTTATCACTTTTGAGTTCTCAGTGGCAAGAAACAAACTTCTCTTATGAAGAATTTTACAAGAAAGGTAAAGTAAATATTCAATTTTAAATCCAGTTTTGTTTTTAAGTCGAAATTTCATAATAGGGTGAAAAAAAGAAAAATTCGAATAAGTCGTTATCCAGTTAGTAGATCAGCAACTGAGTCCGAAACAGAAATCATCAAATATGGTCATCCAGGTAGTATCTAAGAAACGAGGAATAGATAGAAATGACCCAGTATGTAAAATATCAGAAAATGAATTTGTTGCTTAGGATTCAAATGCAAAAATCATTGGAGTGTGAGATATTAAAAATGGTGTTTTTATCATTGGCATATTCGTAAACAGGATGACCAACATTTTTGCACATCAAAAAAGAAAAAAAAAAGCTCGTACAAAGTTGAAATATGTCCATTCTTTTACCAGCTACGTGCCCAGTTAGACGATGAGAAAAAAAGAAAAAGAAAGAAAGCCACCCCCCTACTTAGGCACCGTTCGTGGGATAATGATTTGCGAACTAGTATAGCGAACTATCGTTGGTGTATTTTATTCTCACGAGGTGCCTCATACATATTTTTGTGCTAAACAAAGTCTAGCTTAATAAATGGTACTCAATCCACATTGGAGAAAGGAGACAAGTGTTTTCCTGCCGACTCCCTTGTGTTTGGGAGGTATCGAACGAGCAGAGGCTTAATTCCTCGACCTCTTACCCTCAAGTGCACATAATATCCTGCAAGACGTTGATTCTTTGAAGTTCATACTTCCATCAAATGAATTAATGTTAAAATTATCTTAGAAGTTATTGAATGATTTGATAGCGTGTTTCAGTACCTTAACGGAACAGCACTAAACTATTGAAAATTGTACAAATTTGATTAATTCATTTTTAAACTTTTGTGGCATTTATTTTTCAATAAAGCCTTTGGGCATAATCATAGTTTTCAATTCGTTTTTCTTTTTTCCGATCTTGATTACACGGAATAATTAATGTCATTGTTATTTATTTGTTTCGGTCAAATTTTCCAAAATGTTCATTTATTCCTCATTTTAGAAAAGTGTTTTTGTCCAATAAAGGATTTGAAAATATGTCTAATCTTGACGATTGGGATCGACCAAAAATAATTCTTTGATATTTCGATTGAAAATTTTATTTCTGAAAAAAATCAAATCAGAAAATGAAGAAAATACTTGCATGATGAAAATAAAAACTAGTTTAACAAATAACGTAATGTAAAAGAAAATAAACGAATTATCTATGCAATTTTTTCATATTCAAAGACGTTTAATGCATATTTAAAAAACTTTAAAATCATTGGAATCCCGATTTCTGAAAGTCTTTTACCATCATATAATTTGAAGATATGAAAGATTAAATCAGATATTTAATATAGGTTTACAGTTAATCAACTAACACTCCAGAATCTGGCTATTTAAGTTAATATTTTGATGGTTATTCAATCAACTTCAAAATGTATTAATAGTTATCGTCACCCTTAAAATATTACCATCAGCTTGAGATATATTCTGAAAGTCTTAAGATCTCTAATATATATATATATATATATATATATATATATATATTTAAAGATGTGCTGAAAAGTCCACAGTTCAACCAAGATCCGATAGTCATAGAATACATGCTATTCCATATATTCATCTTCCTTTATCTCTCGTGCATTTTCAAAAATTAAAAAAAAACGCCCTTTCCTGCAAAAAATAAACAAAAAAGATAAAATCTTTGATAGCCCGAGAACCTTTAAGCGTCTGTGGGATAGTAGTTTAAACACCGTCTATTCGTCTTACAAGGGTTCGATTTTTCCGCGGCTCCATTTTCAAGATTTTATTTATTTATTCATTTCTTTATTTATCTAGATATTAATTACAAACACCAAGAAATATTGTATTTTACGCTAATTAATATAAAGATGATATAATAAAAACAAAAATAGAAATAATGATAATTCTTTTTGAACAATATTTAAAATTTTACAAACAACTCAAGGAACTTTTTTTTTTGAATTCTTAATTTTTGTGAGTGTTCTAATGGTTTTGATCCATAGAAAATATGTTACTTTAAATAAATAAAAAATGATTAGATGAATAAAAAAGAAATCTTTCGAATTCTAATTACACCACATACATACTGATCGCTATGAATTATAATAAAACGCTTTAACAAAAACGAAAACGTTACACTTTAGTAAATTATTATATTCTAAATATCTTGTTTTTTATATTTACATACCGTCGAATTTATTTTTGTTTCTCTCTATTATATATATATATATATATATATATGTATACATACACACACACACACACACACACACACACACACACACACACACACACACACACACACACACAAACGCACATATATATATATATATATATGGGGAGATGTCTGTCTGTGTGATTAATTAATTCATAAAAGACAAATTTTAAGAAAAGTGTAAAAAAAAATTGTACGATTCTATTGTAGCAAAACAGGTTTAAAACATTAGATATAACATTCTGTTCCCGTCTTACAACCTCTGTTGCCACACACACACACACACACACACACACACACACATATATATATATATATATATATATATATATATATATATATATATATATATATATATAAATAAAGATGCTTCATAATTTTTACATGCCTCCAATTACTAAAAATTTCAGGTCCGATATGGCCTTATGTTTTTTAGACAGATTGCAGTGCACAAAGTTCTTACGAATAAAAACAGCAGATTTCAAAAAAACAGTTTTTAATTGGTGGTAATAATATAAAGTATGTCCAACAACCTTTACGTGATGGCAGATAAATCCCAAGATTCTTACAGCTTTAAAAAGGCGACTTATTAAAATGAATTGACGTTACTGAAACAGATTTTTTTTAAGATAACTAGGAGAACATAAACTTGGAAGCCAGTGACATCGTGATTAATTTAATTATCAGCAACTGAATTAAGAAAACTGCGAATAATTTGCATCATTTTTTCCGTTAAAAGATCGCAAGTTCAATTTTAAGAGCATTCTATCCAAATCTAATCAAAATACCCATGCCAGCAAAATTTTTGAATAAATTTGCTGTGAATTAAGAAAAAATCTGGAAGTAAGCCAATGGAAGAGATATATTTGGTCTTTAAATATTACATAGAAAAAGTACCGCGTCTTTTAGCAGTCTAATTTCAAAGATTTCAACTCGTCTATTACAGAAAGCTTAATTGACGAATTGTAGAACTTGGTTAGACATTTTATGGCCGTGGAAGATGCAAAAATAGAAATGATTATCAAACATTACCAAAATTCAATCTTATATTATGATGGAGATAATAGACAAAAAAGATGTAAGCAGCAGATTCGACGTTACAATGGGTAGTTTTTCTGACATCGAAAGTTGTGAACTTGTCAGCTCTGAGAATTTTTATCGGGGGATGTATTGATGTTCATGAGAATATACAGAAGATAGGTGGATTGCAATAGGAAAATGTTGAAAAAAGTATTTAAAGATCACAGTTTAAATCTGGATATAAACCGAATCTAAAGCAGGTTCATCTTATTGGCGTAGCGTTCGACCTGGCGAAAGAAAAACACTAATTTTATGAGAAATCAAATAACATTTCATTACATATCAATAGGAACTCGAATTAATCTCATCCAATGTAACGAAGCATATATATAAATCAGTGTCCTATTGATTATCAGCAAAATCGAGTAACGTCGAAATATTCATCCTGGTAAAAAAAAATATGAAGACGTCTTGAGATAGTGTGGCACCGTTTCCTATATTGACGGTTAAAGTTCAAGAAAACGGAATATCATATGGTTCAACCCCCAGTAGAACACGATAAAACTGTTTAACAAGAACACTTTAAAAATAACCTATTCTTGTACAAATAATATGCAAAAGAAATCTATCTAAACATAATATGAAAACCTTCAATAAGCAAAATGGCAATCAGAACACAAGCTGTAATAGCAGGAACATTGAAAACTTTACTTTAGAAGGCAAGAAAAATATATTATACAAGACTATGATGAATTGTGATGAAAATTGAAAGACAATAATGAAAGGGTCTTCATCGGAGCTTCAGATGTGGAATGGAAAAAAGACACTAAAACCCTGAAACCAGATTTACAAATAAAAGATATTGCAATAATGCTACGCTTGTGAGAAATGTATGAAAAATCAAAAGCAATTTTGGTAAGTCAACAATTGTCACATGGCACATCATTAAAAAAAATAAGCAATTAATAAAAAAGCTAAAAAGGTTGCAGGCAATGTCTAGATAAAAACGTCAATAAATTGCTCAATCATAGAACGCAGCTTATTTCAAAACGTCAGCACTTAAATTTTCGTTATGTCATTTACCTCGACAGTAATTTTTATAAATTACTGCAAATATGTTACCATAAACAATTGAAATGGAAGGAGGAAGATAGAAACAAGTATTACGCTGTTTCTTGCACACGTGTGTTTACCTTCCCTTAAATATACCCTAAAATTTGAGAACGATATAAGCCAACAAAGAAACAGGTTACTAAAGCCCATCTGAAAATCATCTGATCATAGCAAACATAATTCTCTTCATCTGTTTTAAGTTATACGGAGAAAGTAAAAATTGTGGACCAGCTTTTAATCTTTTTAATTTTAAATCGGCTCAGCTCAATCAAGTATTGAGCACTTTTACAAGATTTTTCTTTTAATCGATTTTCGATAAATGATTGACCACAACGTTTAATATCTTGTTTATTTTCACACACACACACACACACACACACACACACACACACACACACACACACACACACATATATATATATATATATATATATATATATATATATCTTGTAAATTATATTTCACGTGATTAAATATTCAAATCTAAATCTGAAGAGCTCTTTTTCTTCCTTTCTAAAGAAACGTTTAATTCATACGTCAATAATGAAACAATTTTGCCCTGCCCCAGATTAATCAAAAATAAATAAATAAATAAACAAAAACTGACAATAGAATATCAAATGAAAAATTCTGGAATTAAAAAGACCAACAAAACAAATCAAAAATAAAATAATTCTAGTAATTAAATTAATTAACTTTTTCCCTCAATTTCGACAAATAACGTTTATTGATAAATTGGAGGTCGATTTTGACTTTCTATTCGCTGTTTTCCGAATATTTATTTACTTATTGTATTTTCTATCGATATATAACATTTAAGTTGTTGATTCAACCACAATGGCTAAAATTTTACTACCACTCACAAAAATGTGGCAAGGCAGACTTTTTTTTTGGTTTTACCAAACTTTTAAAAATATTTCTTTTTGTGATATATATACCTTATTCTAGCGTTATTTTTTTATTAACCTTCTTCTAATAGTTGATGTTTTTTTTAAATGTTTTCTTTTGTAAGTATTCTTTACCTTTTCATTCCTGCTTTCTTTTTAACTTACATTTCTTTTCTGCATTTTTTTTAATTCTTTTTTTTTCATCGCTGACATGTCTTTTATTTTCTGATCTTTTAAGTCCCTCTCTGTAATTCTCATCTGTTTTAAGGAGTCTTGCTCGCGGTCATTAGCCTCCAACAGTATTTGATATCATTTAATAGCTTTGACAAGCCGGGCACATTCTCTCAAATTCTCTCAAATTCTTTGTATATGTTTTTCTAAATGGTCATTCACTCTAAGTACAGAACAAATTTGATTATAATTTATTTCGGTAATCAGACAAAAATAAATACTTTCAGTGACTTGACCACAAATTGATATTTACTTTTCATAATTTAGTAAATTAAAAAACTAAATAGATTTAATTAAGAAAATTGTATTACGTCAGCCTTCCAAGTGTGAATCACAAACGACGGTGTGAAAGTGACATTTTGTAACACAAGACACTCGAGCCTTACTTTAATTGCTACTTCTTTTCTTTTTAATTTCTTTTTCTCCTTTCTTTGCTCTGATTTTTGAGATTATTCAGAATCATATTTTTTTGTTTTATCCTAATTTTGCTGCTTTTCTGGTGCCGTCTAAAGCTTCTAAATTAACTACCTAGGTACATAAGTAAATCCCAAGCTTAATGCTGACAAATCGCATCTATTTTACTCAACAAATTTGTATTTTTTTCACACAATGTCTTCTCTTCATAAAATCAAGGAAACGTTTCTCTATTAAGCACATACAATGAAAATTTCAGATTGAAGTTCTGATGATAGCTTTGTGCCTATTACCATAAATACGAAAGTTGTTTGACTTGTTATCTTTGCTTTTATTGTTATCATCCCAGTATATTCTCAAACAGATGTAATATTAAGTTAATTCATCTTTATTGATATCTTTATCACTTTTTGCTTTTAATTGCAATGCTTCAACTAATCTACTCTCCAGTCACGAAAATGTTCTCTAAAATTCTTTGATAAGTGCTAACATAATTCCAGAAAAAATTTTTAATTATTATCGTTATCAGTGCTGTTTTAGCGCAACATTTGTTATGCACCTTTGTTTTCGAGGTGTTGCCAGAATTTTGAAATGAAGCATTGTTCTATTCCAATAAGAATCCAGATTATTATCCTTATCTTTGTTGTTTTATCATCATGTTTTGACATGTATTCTCCGACCATTTTCTGCAATATGCAATATCTGCTAATCCAGTAATGTTTCACCGCAAAAATACACCAGATGTTAAAACTTTAGAAGTAATAATTTCCGAAAATATCACAGACCTTCTGAAAGCATCGTTGATAGATGACCAAAGTTATGCAGCAATGAGACTGCTCAGTTCAATGGGGGACAATTTATTAGCTGCAAGGAACCGTATGCAATCTGTGTCCCAGAGTTAAATAAGTTCAGTAAATTACAACAAATAAAATGTCACTTTCATGTCAATACTTTCGTGATATGTTCAGTCCCATCAGCGGTCTTTTTCGCTACCAGCATTCTATAATGAAAAACAAAAAGCTCAAATATATGTTTGTATTATTTATTAAACTGAAGTATATGTGCAAAACCTTTGCAAGGAAAACAGTCATTCTTCTCATTCATCAATATCATCGCATATCATTAATTATTTTGTTCCTTATGCATTGTTCATTTTCAAAAACAATTCCAAATACTCGAAGGAAAACAACAACCAATGTGTTATGCATGCCAGACCAAATACACCGTGAAGCACATTCTCATCAAATGTACCGACCTAGCCCATATAAGAAAAACCTTCTATAGTGCAAACAATATGAAGGAACTGTCCCAAAACGCAGAAATAATTAATGTGATATCATTTCTAAAAACAATGAAGTTATACACAAAAATCTAAATAAATTTACAATAAGACCAAATTACTTCTATAAACCCTTTCTTTACTAGATATATTCAAGCTAACTGATCCCTTCCCCAACCTGTCTCACAGGGGTTTTTTTTTGGGGGGGGGTTATGATCATGATTCCCTACAAAAAAAACTCCTAATAAAAAGAAATAAAAAATAACCAACTAATTATCTAAAGTTTATCATTAATTCCTAAGACCTCTCCTTAGAATTTTTTTTTCAGACTTATTTCCTTTTTCTAGAGTCGACATTAAATGACTGATGAGGTTGATATGCTGTAAAACAAAACAAACGAATCGATCCCCCTTCTTTTCTTTCTTTTTTTTAATGATTAATTAAAACTCGTTTGCATGAATCTTTCTTCGGAGATTCTCCAAACTCCCAAACTAATTTTGAAAACTATTCATTTATATTAATCTATTTTTAGTTTTCAAAAGCAAAACATTTGAGAATACAAAGGAAAAGGCAAAACATATCTTATCTCTAAACAATCAAGTTGTTTTCTGAAGTGTTCTTCAATAATCATTATTAAATAAATATCCAGACTATTAATTTCATCCTCATGGCTTTTAAGTCTTCAGTTTAGTTTTCCTTTTGGTACATGTTTACTTTCGGGTCTTTTCATGTCTTATCGTAATTTGTTTTTAATTTCTCAACGAGAATCTCTTAACGAAATAACTTTACGGAACCAAGTGCTTAAATCTCATGCCTGAAAGAACATTATGTTGTATATCCATAATACAACTGCACGTATACATATATAAATATATGCGGAAACATCATTAACCGTTAATGACGACTCCAATAAACGAACGAATACCCTTCTTTATAAAAATATATCTCTCACACTTTATTCTCGAAAGGGTGGTGTTTGTTGTGTGTGAGAGATGAGTGGAGACAAGGACGGACTGCTTTATTGACCCAAGTTCTTCTTGCAACCATAGCAGCACTTCTTCCTCTGCTTGGCTGGGGTTGCTCAACCGTGGGTCACTGAGGGCCCAAAGCCCTCTGTCTTCCGCTGGCTCTCACTTCGGCATCTTGTCTCCAACTGACTCGAACCGTCTATGCACTTGGTTATATTATTGTTTAATGTACACCTGCTTCCCCTGTTGTTCCGCTTATTTACACAGGTGCATCTCTTGATTGACGGCCCGGTCGGGGGGCAATATATAATAATCAGCCCATTCTTATTTTTCAAAATTCCACATGTGGACATTTTCTTCACGTCCGTCTCCATTCCCCTCACACACACATCTTACAATTAATGCTCAAGGACAACAACAGCAAAAATACAAAAAGAAATTACTTGAACAACAGCAAAATACAAAAATCTTAATGAAAAGGCGACCTTCTCCCAGGCTAATCATTATCTAAATTTATTTCATACTATTCTTTGCGCGGTTGGCTATCCTGACATGCGGGCATCAAAGTACAATACAGATGCATCTTTCATCCTCCCAAACACAATAGGGCCCTCTGCAATTCCTTGAAGAATCTCAAAGGACCATACTCTGGTCCCAGATCCTGATCACAAACTTAGTAACCCTGGTCATTCCAGCAATACATTTCGCCTGGGTTCCGTATGACCACGCTCCAGTCCTCAACAGGTTCCTACCTGGAGTAACTGGAGAATTCCACAACTAAAAGAACAATATCTTCAAGGCCCAAAACATTCCTCATAAATCCACAAAAATCATGGCCCAAAACAAAGTATCACAATTCTATAAAATAACAATACATCCAAATGTATCACAATCTGACACACATGCAGTAAACCACCTAAAATAGACCACGCAAAAATATTTATTAGCAATGTGTTACTCATTCTTTTCATTATTAAGTTTCAGTTACCGTGCCCATTAGTCTGTAAGCCCTTGAGGAACATGCTTTACCTGATCACACCCTCGCCGGGTTGCTTTTCAATTTAATCAGGAACCCTCGTGGCTACTAAGATATAGGCACCTCGCCTTTTCTAGATTCATTTCACTTCGCCAAACCACACACGAATCCAAAACATCATCTGGACTGAAAGATTCAGACGTCACCCACAAAATATTGGAGCCGGCCACGCCTTTCTTTCCTTTATTCCATCTGAAAATACTGGCCACCACAGGCCTTCAACAAATCCATGGGATGGTGAATTCCTCTATAGAATTACTTCTTACCGTATGTCCAAAACAATCTGTAACACAACTTGGATGAATCTCTGTCCTAATCTCGAGTCAGCCCACGATTCACTCAAAAACAGAAAGCCCAAAAAAGTATTTCCTATTCCACGAAAACCCAAAATTCCAAAAGAATTTAGAATCAACATAATTTTAAAATCTCCACAAACCTAATGTTAAATTTCGTCAAATTTCATAATATGAAACAGAAAAAAATTCTAATGTCGCCGTTAAACTCAAACAACTCTTTTTTTCACTAAATTGTCAACTATTCTGAACAAATCAACAATATTTACAATATGTCCACAATCAAAGTTCACAATATTCAGCTTTTTTTCTTTTCTTTTTTTTTTCAATCTAAGCACTGTCTATTTTCCTTAAAATGTTCGTTTTTTTTTGTTTTGTTGTTGTTGTTTTATGCTGTGTTCAACAGTGTTCAAGTTTCTTTTCTGCTTTCCTTTTTCTTTTGTCTTTTTCCATTGTCCTGTCATCCTTTTTTTATTAATAAATTGCTCATTCACTATTTTTTAAATTAATAAATTGCTCTTTTCTGATTCTTTCCTATTCCATTCCACTCTCGGTACAAACAGTAGTCTAATGTGTTGGAAGTGGGAAGACAAGGTACTGTTTAGTTCAAAAGTGTTTCTATAGCATGATGGGTCTCAAGAGAGGATTTTGAATAACACCAGAGAAAATGTTTTTGAATAAACTCTCTGGAATAACTCGACAAACAGAAAAAAGTTCGTTTTCAGTTTGTTTGTTTTTTAGCTCGAGTTTTTCTTTTTGCAGCTGAGTACGAAACTACAAGAGTCAGGCTTTCGGCCGATTCTTAAGCTCTAAATTCAATAACGTAAATGTACTTGTTTCGATAAGCAAACGATTTTGACTTCAATGTGGAATATTGAACAATGTCAATGGAGGTAAGTCTCTGAAATGGTGCAAGCTACTAAAAAGTTAAATAGCCAAGCTCTTTTTCTGTCTGAAACGAAGTGATATATATT
The DNA here is from genome assembly GCA_963585895.1 of Sepioteuthis lessoniana. NCBI lineage: Eukaryota > Metazoa > Mollusca > Cephalopoda > Myopsida > Loliginidae > Sepioteuthis > Sepioteuthis lessoniana. The sequence goes on from OY757912.1 coordinate 58,613,070, forward strand.
ATATAATAATTCTTTCTGCTTTGCATTCTCAGTCAAGTTTCAGTTTTAAGTGAGGGATGAATGGTCATTGCTACTCACTCAAGCAGACTAATATATATATATATATATATATATATATATATATATATATATATATATATATATATATTATGATATTCTGTTCGACATATAAGCACATGACAGTTCATTTAACCACGTACAACAATGGACTACTTACCGAGGTGATTTGTTTATAGTGATGAAGACTTGTGTAAAACCGGTCACACTAAATAGGTTGATGAGAGAAGAATTGTGCACCAATTTCCCGAGCACTTTCAACCATCTCTTGCCATTCTAAAGGCTAACGTTGAGTTATTAATATTTAGGAATTCGATGCATTTTTCCATAATAACTATATATATATGAAGTATTCTTACTTAAGTTTTATTGTCACTGCCACTTCCAACATCATGTCGTGCTGGTAGCACGGATATCCCTGACCCTCTCTCGCCACCCCTCCCTATCGTTCATCGGCCTAGGCAGGTCTTCGGGACAACATCCCGTATCCTCACATAGCTGCTGAATGTATGTTTGTGCTGGTCGTCCTGCCTTCGCACGGCCATGTGTGGGGGTCCATAAGAGTACATCTCTTATGAGTTCGTCCCTGCTTCTCCACCAGTGTCCTGCATGTCTGGTTTGTCTAACTTGAATTGTTTTCGTGTTAGGTGGCCGTACAGTTGGTGTCTTGTGGGGTGTTGCCGCCAGGACTTGTTCAAGATTGCTCGCAGCATTCTGGTGTAATTGCCGTCTAGCTTCTTCTCCGGCCGTTTTGTTAGAGTCCATCTAGTGCACCCATATAGCAGTATCGACGTGGCCGCTGCCTGGAAGAAACTGCGTTTCATTTTATCGGTTAAGTCTGATTTCCATATAATCGATAGTCTATTGATAGCTGTCCATGCTTTCGTTAACCTCGTGTCGATGTCCTTTTCGGTTGATGCAACGCTGCTTCCTAGGTAAGTGAATTTGTCTACTAGTTTAAGAGGGGTTCCGTCTAGAGTGGAGATGTCCCCCGTTTGATTATAGCACATATATTCTGTTTTGTGTGCATTAACATAGAGGCCTATGCCTGCGGCTGCTCGTTCCAAACTATGCAGTTTTTGCGGGGTATCTTCTGCTTCTTTTCTTCGTCAGCTCGAAGCCATTCTCTCTGATTTTGTCAATCGATGTTCTAAGTACGTAGTCACGGAGCCAGCGTGTCCCCTTGTAGTACTCCAGCTACAATGTCGAAGTATTCTGTGTCTCCATCTGGTGATCGTACTTTTACTTTGGTGTTTCTATAGAGAATCGTTATTGCTGCTACGGTTTCTTTAGGTATGCCGTACGCTTGTAGGATTTGTTCCATCTTTCCTCTGTGAATGGAATCGAAGGCCTTGGTAAAGTCGACAAATATTAATGTCGCTTGTAGGTTTTTTGCCCGTATACCTTCAAGGATTCTACGGATGGTTAATATTTGTGAGGTCGTGGATCTATTTCTTCGGAAGCCATTTTGGTTTTTCCTAAGTATGTTGTCGATTTTGGGTTCTATGCGGTTTCGTAGTAGGGCATTGTAGATTTTGGCTGCTATGGATGTAAGTGTTATGCCTCGGTAGTTTTTGGCTAATCCGAGGTCCCCCTTTTTAGGGAAGGGGAGTATGCATCCCTTCATCCATCTATCTGTCGGATTTTGATTGTATACTGCGTTGCAGTGTCGGAGCAGTATGTCGTCGAATTGTCTGGTCTTCCATACTTCTGGGGGAATCTCGTCCAGCCCTGCAGCTTTCCTATTTTTAATTTTTCTGAAAACCGAATCGAGTTCTTCTTGTGTGAACGGTCCTAGTTTAATGTCTAATTGTTTACTAATTATTCTGGTGATTGGTTCATGTGTTATTTTCGGTGGGTTTCCTAGGAGGTTTTCGAAGTGCTTTTTCCACAGTTTTATTCTTTCTTGTTGGTTTGCAGCTTTCAGTTTTGCTTTGGCTGTGTTCTTTCTTCTACTCACTTCGTTTATTGTTTGCAAGGCTATCCTAGATTGTCTATCTTCCACCGAGTCTCTGATCTTATCTATCTGATTTTGAATGTATTCTGCCTGTTCCTTTATATATGTGCTTGCTAATTGATATTGTACCGTTTTTAGTTTTAAGGCATTTGTGTTTGTTGGGTTTTTTCGATAGTTTTTGGAGGCTGTTTTCACTAGTGCACGTTTTTCTCTCACCGCTAAAGTTTCCCATGGGACTCTAAATTTAGTTTTGAGTTTTGTTGGAATGCATTTCGCTGCTGCTTCGAGGTGCGCATTGACGAAATTTTCATATTCGTCGTTTGGTGTACTTTTTTCCGTCTTCTCTTGTAGTGTTTCGAATCTGTTTCTAAATCCTAATACGTATTTATCTCTTATATCTCTGTTGTTCAAAAGGGCCCAGTCATAGTGTTTGGTGGTCGCTGTTCGTTTGGCGTTTTTTCGTAGGCTTAACCGTATTTTCGCCGTGACTATTCGGTGATCGGAGGACACACCCTCGAAAGAGGAGTATGCCTCGCAATTCATTGCACTATTTTTCCATTGCTTGTTTATAAGGACGTAGTCTATCTGAGCTTTACTATTGTTCGCGTACGTGTATGTCCATAGTTTGCCCTCCCTTTTTTGGTAGTTTGTATTGAGGCATGTAAATCTATTTTCTATCATGAAATCTGTTAGATGTTGCCCATTCCTATTTGACGTGTTGTGGAGGCTGTATTTGTTGTTTCCGTTTTTCCCGATTTGGGCATTCATGTCTCCGCCAATGACTAACATGTTGTGTTTCGGGATGCTACGCACTAATGAGGATAACTCATTGTAGAAGGTGACTAGTTCAATTTCTTCACTAACATTGGTAGGGCTGTAGCAGGAGATGATTGTTGCTCTGGGGTTGCCGTTAAAAGTAGCTGCCATCATCCTATGTTGTATTTTCTCAATGCTATTTAGCGTTTTTAATGCTCTAGGTCCTATAAGCAATCCTACCCCTCCTACTGCGGCGTTGACAGAATTTTTCCATGCCGATACAGTGACGAGCGACCATCCATTGCCAGTTTCGTGATATTTGATATCTTCGGTGTGCGTGTATCTGTGTTCTTATATGCATATTATGTCAATCTTATGTTCTACGGCCGATGCGATTAGCTCTGGTAGCTGTCCTATTCTATTTAAGGTTCTTACGTTAAATGTCGCTATTTGTAGTGTTTACATGCATTTTAGTAGTTTTTGTCGTTTGAGCTCTCACTTTAATACATTTTAAAACCAAAATACCTGGCTAGGTATTGTAGTACGAGAAATTACTTTTTTCTACTACAATCCCCTAACTCATATATTTAAAATCTGATATGAATCGCCATTCTTATTTAAAATCTTTCCACAACGTCGTTTTCTCTTTTCCATTGAATATCGATTAATTATACAACATTTTTCAAGTCACGTTTATCCTCCCTGGGCCGAAATAGTGCACCGTAATACAGTAATATTGGTTTTTGGTTCTATGTATCAATACATCATATCTTAAAAATTGTTATACAAGCCTTAACGTGCTTTTCAATATATATATATATATATATATATATACTCTTGATTTTATATATAATATATCTATGTATATATAATGCTGATATGAAAAGTGCATAAAATGATGTAGGAGTATGTTCAAAATTTAAAATATACAAATTATGAACCCTTAAAATCCTTTACTTTTCCTGTGGATCACACAATCGTCAGATTGAAATATATGGATAGCACTGCGTTATATATATATATATATATATATAATTCTATGTCATTATAAGTAAATTTTCTGCATGCAAGACTACACAGATACAACACTCTGTTTCAATATTTGATTACTTCCCCACGGAGGCTGATAGGTGCACATGTGGGCAGGGACAAAATTGCCTGTTCTTGCTACATTGATGTGTCAGACTACTCAGATTCTACTTGACGTCAGATTCCCCACCCTGAAGCATATCCTCTTGAACCAAGTCCCGCCCGAAGAAAAAAGCAAGGCTGAAGAATAGAATTAAAGACACGTCCTATAATTTTCAATATATATACATATATATATATATATATATATATATATAAGTGTTGCTGAAAAAGTTCTTGGTCTCTGCAAGAGAGTTAGGGCATAGCTAGAAAATTAGAAAAACTTTATCAGATTTTTAAGAAGAGTAGCAACAACAAAAAATTCATCTTCTCACTTCTTTCTTGGTGAGGCTAAAAACGTTTTGAACTTTTGAACTATATATATATATATATATATATATATATATATATTGTGTGAATAAAATCTTTTGAGTATGGGTCACCTTAATTTTCATAATATTCTGGTAGCGGTTGGTTGGTTAAGTCTCAATGTTGCCCCTACTTTTAGAAGTGCTCCGGTCAGATTGTTGAAGTTAAACAGCGATGAGCCAGTTCAATAGTTAGATGACTGACTTTTTAGGAATTGCATGTATTGTAAACAACTTGTAGTCTAAGTTATGTTGGTGAATAAATATAGTAGTAAATTTGGCATCTGAATACGTCTGCAACATGGAAGAGATAAAAAGTACTTGAACAAATATACTATTATAAAACTTAAAGCAAGATAAAAAAAAATGATCGGAGTCTGATCACGTCAATTTTGCAATGATGGAGAATGCCAAAGATTTTACGATGTTCTGGGTTTTTATATAATTTTGACAAGCATCCACGTAACTTTCCTAAGGCTGAGTTATAAAAATCTTAAAATATACACTGTCTATTCCATTTGATATGCATACAACGAAATGAAAAAACATGCCTTGATTTACATGTATTTTGCCTCCCTCCTGGAATCAATTAGAGACATAAGTCAAAGTACTAATACATGCATACATACATCTATATATATATATATATATATATATATATATATATATATATATATATATATATATATATCCCATTTGATCTGCCACAAACCCACGAAGGAAGATAAGTGACAACCAACGCTGTTATAATATATATATATATATATATATATATATATATATATATATATATATATATATATATATTATAACAGCATTATATATAATCTTAACTAACGAACACAGTTTTGGAGAACTTTGATTACCAAACGTTCTCAATATGAAACTCCACGTGGAGTATTTTTATTCGCAATAAAAAGCAAATTGAGATTTGAGTTCTAATATTCTTTATAAAAAATACCAAATACGAAACGTCATTCATATAAATAAAGTAAGAAAATTGTGTGGGTGTGTGTAGATAGAATAGTCAGGAAGAGAGAAAGAGAAGAAGAGAGTGATAAAGTGAGAGAAGAGAAAGAGAGAGATTTCCGTGTTTTTGTATCTATTTAAGTAGTTTAAGTATTATATTAGAAAATATGTTTAATGATATATATATATATATATATATATATATATATCCTTGATCAGAAATAAGGTCAGCTGCTGTAGATTATTAGTATTTTGACTTTGCTGTGGTAAACATATCTATATATCCGCAGACCTACCATTCTAGTGACTTAAAGATGTTTTTAATTACATTTCAACTATTTTGATATAATATGAATCATATTGTATCATGGTCTTTGCTCGAACAAGATTCTTTTTTTGGTAGCCCAATGAGCAGGGCTTAAAAAACACCGACTGCATCATCTGCAGAGGAGTAAGACCCCTTCACAAAAAGAGATGTCTTGGGTTTATTACTAAACTGCGCCTGGTAGTGTGGCTTAAGCCCTGACGATCTGGGGAGTGTGTTGTACCTTTTCATTGCTATTACTCCAAATATTTTGCCCCAGAATTCTGTTAGAGTTTCATCTATTAGTTAAATGGATCTGTTTAAAAATCATTCGTGTTTGATAGGAAAGATTGAAACTATAAAATCTGTTCGAATAAAATTGTCATTCAACTACACGCAAATTATCCGTATTCAGAATAGTTACTTCAAACTAGTGTTTGTTTGATGAATACTTGTTTACAAAAGACTATTTGTTACTTGAAATCAAGTTTACGAATTTTTGCGCAATTCCCCGTGGAACACCTTTTCTATTCATTCATGTCTAGTCTTATAAGTCTTATACTCCTTTTATGCTTGTTTGCTACATTCGCTTTTGATATGATCAATTGTTTATCCCTCTCACCACAGTGCTTGTACTTAATATTCTGTTCCGTCTTGTCTATTTTTTATTTAATAAAATTGGTCTTTTGGCGTTTTTTAGCCACTGTTAGAAGAGATTCAGCTTCTCTGTTTAGGTTTCCCTTTTATAGCCATGCCCAAGTCTTCTCGTGTGAGATTTTGCCAGTTTGTTGCTTGAGATAACCTTACAGTTACTTTTCTTCTAATTTCTCTTTCTTAGTTATTGTTATCTTGTTTGTCGTTTTGTTGTCAATGCTGTTACTGGCCGCTCTAATTAGTCTTTCTTTGCTCTTTTTAATGTAGTCTTTGAGTCCTTGTATTTATACATCCACGCTATCTTGAATGCTGGCAAGTCCTCTTACTCCTTCTTTTCTTGACGTATATAGTCTGTCTATGTCATTTCTCAAATGTAAAATCTTATGAACCCTCATCAATTTTCTTGCCCTCGGGTAAATTTGTTTAAGTTCTTAGTCAATTTTAAGAATGGTCTCGAGTATTTTACATGGGCACAGTCCATATATTAATCCCCTTGATGGGATTTCTGCTGATTAGTATTTTACTCCTTGGGAGTTTTTTTACGCCAGCATTAGCTGATGGTCTTTCACGAGAAAGTCTCCTCAAGGACTTTTCTCAGTATTCTGGCCGATCTCAACAATGTTATCGTTTGAATGGTCTCAGCTGGTCCTCTGACTTCTAAGTCTTCCAATCCCTTTACTAAGATTGTGGGGATTGTTCCGAGCGCACCAATTACAATTGGTATCACCGTCACCTTCATGCTTCAAAGTTTGTTTTAGTTCTCTGCCAAGGTCTAAGGATTTATCTCACTTTTCACTTACTTTTATTTTTACTCTGTGGTTTGCTGGCACGGCAAAGTCCACTATTCGGCAGGTTCTCATTTTTTTTGTTTTTGACAACCACTAGATCTGTTCTTCTGACCGAAATTAGATGACCTGCTCGTATCTATAAATCCCAGAGAATTTTGTGCGTCTCATTCTACATGACGGATTGTGGGTTGTACATATATCACTTTTTCTATGGTCAAATTTCAATTCCTTGAACAATTCCCTGTGGATCAACTTCCCCACTGAGTGATGTCTAATCTTTTTTTTTTTTTTTTGCGCTTATTCGTTGCGTTTGCTTATATTAGTTTCGTCTCTTTCACCACGTAACCTAAATTTACTGTTTTGTTGCGTTTTTATTCTTATTATTGTTACTTCTTTGAGAGTTTTCACACCGGCGTTAGCTTATTTCCTAGCGAACTGATTACTGTCACCTTCATGTTCGATTATTTTTTTAGTTCTCTGGCAAGGTCTAAGTACTTATTCAGTTTCTTTTATATTTATTCTTTGGTTTGCTGGGACGGTAAAATCCACTATTCGGCAGGTTCTCTTTTTCTTGTAGTCTGGACGAAATTACGAGATCCGTTTGTATCTCAAAATTCCTGAGAACTTCGCGCGTCTTATTCTCCAAAATATTATTATTGTTATAATTTTACTCCTTGAGAAATTTTCACATCAGCGTGTGCTGATGGTATCCACGGGAGTTTGAGTGACAGCAAGTCTCCTCAAGTCCCCGGGACTCGTCTCAGTATTCAAGTCGTTCTCAATAATGCAGTAGTTTGGATGGTCTCCACTTATCCTTATTTTCAAGTCTTCCAGTCCTTTTAATAATAATATAGTTACTGTACCAAAAACACCAATCACGATAGGTATAATTGTCACTTTCATGTTCCACATTTTTTTCCATTTCCTAGCAAGGTCGAGGTACTTATCCACAATTTTTCAAGTTCTCTTTTTTTGGGGTGGGGGTGTATATTATAAGAGATTAGGTGATCCGTTTGTATGTCGAAGTCCCATAGGAGTTTATGTGTCTCATTCTCCAAGACAATTGCTGGGTTGTGTATATACCATTAATTCATAGGGTCAAATTTCAATATCTTACACAACTCCCGGTGGATCACCTTGTCCACCCAACCGTATTTAGTCTTACACTTCTTCTGTGTTAATTTGCTGTATTTGCTCATTATGTAATTAATGGTTTCGTCTCTATCACCACATAACCTACATTTGCTATTTTGTCAGGTCTTATCTATTCTCGCTTTGATATGATTGGTTCTTATGGGGTTGTTTTGTGCTGCTATTGTTATATAGTCATTTACACGTTCATGCAGCATCACAACGACACAATAATTAAAAAGACGCAAGAAGGAAAGAAGCAGGAAGTCTTCTTTACAAATATATTTACCTCTCTCTTTATTGCAAGGTTTGCGTTTGAGAGGGTGCTGGAGACCGAACATAAACTTCATATTTTGACCCCACTGTTATGACTGTCACGTTGTGTCTTTCTTGTTCTCCTGTTGCTGGGGTCCACTCCATCGGGGTTTTCCGAGGGACCCCTCGGTCGGGTGTGGCTTTCCCTACCACATCTGGTCTCTAACTCTCTGGAATTCTACTGGCAACTCCTTTGGCACCCAACTCAACTCAATTATATAATAATTCAACGCCCACACGATCGCCCACTGGATCTTTGAAATCGAATGTTTAAACGTCATCAAGCGGAAATAACTGTCATGCAGTTCAGAGGTTACTCTCTTCCGGTGCATCACTGTAGTGGCACAATGGGACCTTCACCTTGTCCCATATCATAAGCCTTAATCCGCCCACGCGATCTCTTTCGATTACTGGCCATTGGAATGTGTCACTTCCTTCCGGTGTATCACCTTGGAATAGTATTTTTGGGCTGGCTCGAAGGTCAAAATATAACAATCATCCGTTAAGTATTTTTCAAAATTCCACATGTGGAATTTTCTTTACGTTCGTCTCCATCAACCTCACACATATTTTATAGAATAATTTACAAAGGACAATAATGGCTGAAAACATAAAAAATAATCACTTGAACTACAGCAAACAAAATCTTACTTAGAGGGCGACCTTCTCTCTATGTAACACTTGCCCGGCTAATTATTATCTAAATTTCTCTTACTATCTTTGCGTTGTTGGCCATCTTGACATGTGTGCATCAAGGTACCATACGGATGCATTTTTTATCTTCTCAACACAATGGGCTCTCCATAATTCCTTGAAGAAATTTCAAAACCCTAAAAGGACCATACTCTGGTCCCATATCCTGGTCACAAACTTAGTGACCCTGGTCATTCCAGCAATACATTTCGCCTGGATTCCTCATGACCACACTCCAGTTCTTTGCTCAACAGGTTCCTACCTGGAGTAACCGGAGAATTTCAACAACTAAAAGAACAATATCTTCAAGGCTCAAAGCATTCCACAAAAATCCACAAAAATCATGGCCCAAAACAAAGTATCACAATACATCCGAATGTATCACAATCTGGCACGCATGCTGTAAACCACCTAAAATAGTCCACGCAAAATACTAATTAGCAATGTGTTACCCATTTTTTTTTTCATTAGGTTTCTGTTTCCATGCCATTGGTTTGCAAGCCCTTGAGGAACATGCCTTACCTGATCAAACCCGCGCCGGGTTTCTTTTCAATTTAATCAGGAAACCTCGTGGCTACCAATATATAGGCACCTCGTCTTTCCCAGATCCGTTTCACTTTACCAAATCACACACGAATCCCAAACACCATCGTGACTGAAAGACTCAGACATCATCCACAAAATATTGGAGTAGGCCACGCCTTTTTTCTTTTATTCCATCCTCGGAACTCCAAACTAAAAAAATAGAACAGCTTCATAGGCCGGCGAATTCTTCGATAGAATTGTTTTCTTTGCCGTCTACCCATCAACAATCTGAAACCAATTGGATGAATGTCTGTCCTACTTTCACGTCAGCCCACGATTTTCTCAAAAACAGAAACTCCGAAAAAAAAAAAATTTCCTATTCCACGAAAACCCAAATTCTAAAAAAAATTTAGAATCAATATAATTACAATTATTAGTAAACCTAGTATAAAATCCTCTGTTAATGGTTTTCGTCAAATTTCATAATATGAACAGGAAAAAAATTTTTTCTAATGTCGCCTTTAAACTCAAACAAACTCAAAAAGTTTCACTTTACAACAAGTCAAAACAATATTACAATCACAGTTCAAAAATGTTCAGTTTTCTTTTCTTCTTTTTTTCAATCTATGTAGTGATGTACTGTCTATTTTACTAAAAATGTCTGTTCTTTCTATCTTTCTTTTTTCCTATATGCTGTGCTCAACAATGTTCAAGTTTCTCTTTCTTTCTTTTTTTCTTTTTGTTTTTTTTTTGTTTTTCTCCATTTTCATTGTCCTGTAGCTTTTTGTTTTTGTTTTGGTTTTCATTTCTTTTTTCTTTTTTCTTTTTTTTTCATAATAAATTACTCATTCAATGTCCCTTTTCTTTTAACCTTATATCTACCTCTCTGTCTTTACCTTAACATGATAACTATAGGTTCGCTTCCCAGCTTATTCAATTTCAGTCTATAGTACCATAAATTAAGCCTGATTTATAATACAACTTTTTCAATAGCTTTTTATTTTTCTTTTCACAAAATATCCCGGTTTTTTTTCTAAACAACCCAAACTTTTATAAATTCTGCCAACATTTCCTAATTCAAAATATTTCCAAATCTGCGAATCTTCGCCACACTTGGTTCCGTCAAAATTCTGCGCATATCTTAATTACATCCAAAACCCTGTTTCAAAATATCTTCCCCAATAACAATCTCAAAGCTTCACTCCAGGGGGAACTCACAAAATATCTGTCTGCCTCGTCAGACACATCTGTCTCGTAGTTACTCTGCCGCCACGGCAATACCGTTTTCAAGACAATACCTATGTCTTCAATAATTGATATCAACAATTTCCACAGCAAAACAACCGGCCTGATTCTACCAGCGCCGAAAATATCGATTCTGCCAACTTCATAAATATCGAAAAAGTATATGCGCATTATTCAGACAAACCACCAATGTGCGAAATTCTTGAACAATCCCATTGATGCTCCCAGGGTTACATTTCTCGGATTAAAATTCTCATTTCCAATCCACAAGTTCCAAACATAAAAACTTGCCCAAAAGATCTTAACTACAGTTATGCAGGATTCCAGATCTTGGACTGAAATTCTAATTTTCAATCACCACTTGTCTGGACCACTGACAAGTTACTACAGAGACCTATTTACGATAAAAATCCCATTCATAAATTTTATTTACTATTGCTGTCTATCAAAAAACGGACAGCAACTGTCCCCTAGTCATCTTTTGTTTTCCCTTCTTTTTTCCTCCCTCACTTCGATACAATATTACACATAGCAGTAATTTCAATTTTTATCTAGGGATCACACATTTAAAAAAAAAAAAAATTATTTCCAATTTTATGCTTCTAGAAAGGCTCTTGTCATTAAAACAAATCTTTCACTATTATACCCAATTTAAATAACAGAGAGAGATAGAAGTTACATGAATGAGCAATCTACTTACATTTCCTGTTTTTTTTCTTTCTTTTCTCTTTTCTGTTGCTGGTTTGTTCTTTTTCTTGTTTTCTTTTTTTTTTCTTCTTCTTCTTTTCTTCCAGCACGTTGCATTGTTTTCTTCTTTTCTTTCTGTTCTTTCCGCGCCGGTCCGTTCCTCTTATTGTTGATGGTTTGTTTTTGTTTTTATTTCTTTTTACTTCTTTCAATTCCAGCATTTTTCTTTGTCCCTCTTCGTTGATGTCCTGTTGTGATGCTTAAAATTGTCGTTTACGGTAACCAGGTTCGTTTTGAATCGTTTTCAACTCAATTATATAATAATTCAACGCCCACACGATCGCCCACTGGATCTTTGAAATCGAATGTTTAAACGTCATCAAGCGGAAATAACTGTCATGCAGTTCAGAGGTTACTCTCTTCCGATGCATCACTGTAGTGGCACAATGGGACCTTCACCTTGTCCCATATCATAAGCCTTAATCCGCCCACGCGATCTCTTTCGATTACTGGCCATTGGAATGTATCACTTCCTTCCGGTGTAACACCTTGGAATAGTATTTTTGGGCTGGCTCGAAGGTCAAAATATAACACTATTAGGAGAGATTCTGTTTCTCTCTTAAAGTTTCCTTTTCTTAGCCACGTCCAGGTTTTCTCATGTGAGATATTGCTTATTAGTCGTTTAAAACGCCCACAGATTTGTTTTTCTTCCCATTTTTGTTTTATAGTTATTGTTGCTCTGTTGGCCATCGTGCTGTCAGTATCATTTCTGATGGTTGTAATCAGTCCTCCTTCGTGCTTTTCTATGTAGTCCTGGAATCGTTGTATCGATGCGTCAACGTTGTCTTCAATGCTGGGAACACGAGGGGAACAAGCCCATGCATTAATTCCTTTGATAAGGTTTCTGCTACATAGTTTTGTCTCAGGTAGCTTTCTAGTTCACCTGAGATATTCTTTCTGATTTTTTTTTTCATTTCCACTTGTTTGATGGTGTCAGCTTTCAAGATGACCAAGCATTTGTAGGTTTCCTTTTCTCTGAGCGTTTTAATCTTATCTTGATTTGGGAGTTCCATTCCGTCCCTCAGGTGTCGTTTGCCACTTTTAATTATTAGCGTGGCACATTTTTCTATGCCAAATTCCATCCCTGGGTCCTGACTATATTCTCAATGCGTGTATTAGAGTTTCCAGTTCTTTTTAATTTTTTGCAAATAGTTTGATGTCGTCCAGGTGATTTATCTTTCCCTGCGATCTACTAAGTATGTATCTGGTTGTGCATTTTCTGAGTATGTGGTTAAGTGGCATCGTGGCAATTATGAATAGTAACGGCGATAGTGCACCTCCTTGAAATATACCTCTTTGGACCTTCGCTTCAGCAAAGCTTCTTCCTCCTGCTGTCAATTCCACTTTCCAGGTTTTCATAGTTTTCTCGATAAAGTTTATGACTTCATCTGATATTTTGCACATTTTGAAACAGTTTATAATCCAGCTTTGCGAGACTATATCATACCCTTTTTGTTGTCAATCCAGGTCATAACTAGATTTTTCCATCTGGTATTGCTCTCGTTTAGGATGTGCTAATCTATGTAAAGTAATTCTCCTATGCCTCTGGATCCTTTGAGGCATCCTTTCTCTTCCTCCTCCCCCTCCTCTTCTTCTTCTTCTTCTTCTTCTTATTATTATTATTATTATTATTATTATTATAATTATTATTATTATACTTCTTGCGAACTTTTCACATTAGCTAACGCTAGCGGTGGGCACCTCGGGTGGTGTAATGGTTAGCAAGGTAGACTAGCAAACCTACACGAGTGACTTCGATTCTCATTAGGTGCCCAATTCATGCGGCCCTGTGCTACATCTAAGCAAAAAGCTTAGTAAATTATAGCTAACGCTAGCGGTCTATCATTGGATTATGAGTTAAAGCAAATCTCCTATGGTCTCCCAGACTCGTCTCAGTATTCTCGCTGATTTCAACAATTCTGTAGTCTGGATGGCTTCGATTCTTCCTTTGATTTCCAATTCTTCTTCTAGTTTTTTTTTTTTTATCGAATCCTTTAGGGACCGTTCCATGAACAGCAACTACAATCGCCCCCTACATCATTCCCTGATGTTTTTAGTTGGCAAGGTCCATGTATTAGTCCATCTTTTCACTTTAGTTTATTTTCGCTCTGTAGTCTCCTAGATGATAAATACTTTTTTCTTGTTAATTAATATTAGGTTTTGTTTTTTAGCTGGGATTAGGTGATCTATTTGTATTTCAAAGTCCCAGAGAAATTCATACATCTCATTTTCTACGGCGGATTCTGTATTTTTCATATAGCATTCGGTAGTATGGTCAATTTCTAATCTCTTTCACAATATCCAGTGGATCACCTCACCTAACCGGTCCTACCTGCTCTTGTACTACTTTGTTACAGTTTGCTGCATTTGCTTTTTATGTAATTAATCATTTCGCCCTAAGCCTATACTTGCTATTTTCTTGCATGTTATCAGTTTTTCATTTGATATAATCGGTTCTAATATTATTTTCAAAGAAAGTCGGTTTCTCTCTTGAGGTTTTCCTGGTCATATCATGTGCGATCTCTAAGATTTTTATCTTGAAGTATCCATTCAGTTATTTTTCTTCCAATTATTATTATTATTATTATTATTATTATTATTATTATTATTTACATGAAACCAAATAATTGCTTACAAATTACCTGTGTTCGATAAGAATACTTGAAAGCATGCCACAATGTCTAAATTATTTCAATTAAATAGAAATAGTTGATATATATTTGTGCTCAAATAAATTATTATAGACAAATATAAGTGCAATCTTTTTAGAATTATGCAATGAAGCATTGAAAATATTGTCATGATTACGACCAAAAATGTACAAATAAATCAAATTCCGACAATACAAATAACTCATAAACAGCTGATATTCCGTAAAACAGATTTACCAAACGATTCTCTTTTTGGTTCTTTTTTTGCGACTGCTGTGTGAAAAAAAGGATAAAATATAAAAGTGTTATATCTATTGCTATGACCATTCATCATTCGAAATAATGTGCTTTTCAGTGATTGGCAAACACGCAACACACACACACTCTCTCTCTCTCTCTCTCTCTCTCTCTCTCTCTCTCTCTCTCTCTCTCTCTCTCTCATATAAATATGCTGCCTGAGACAGTTATGGTGATATGAATAGTGGTGATTCATATCAACTCCTACATAGTAGTAAGCTGCTTATATTATACAGTGACCATATGATTGATCGTCGTATTATGTCAACGTTCATTCACATCATCCTCAAAATACGAAGGTGACTTTATGTATATATATATATATATATATATATATATATTGGAGTACATATTTATAAAATATAAAAGACAAATGGGTCTATGGAAATGTTAATCATGAATAAAGAAAATGTAAATGATAGGTGATCAATAATGAAGGCTGAATGCATTTTCTGACACCCACTTGACTTTTGGAAAGTTTGTTAAAGGATCTTATTAAGTGGTTTGGGTGTGTTGGTAAGTTCTCATTTTTTTAATGCAATATATTGAATATGAACGACGGTTAAGTCCTATTACATATTGGAGATTATGAATAGGATTTACTTTAGAGAGATTCAGTAGTTTTTATAGACGACTGCAGGGTTGATTCAGAACAATGAGAAGAGCTTCCATTTGGATGGGTATCATAATATGTCTCGAAAAGTTTCTTCTCATTGGCATACCACAATGGTTATCTGGGCTGTGTGCAACCAGAATAAGGATTATTCTCCGTGCTAACAAAATGTAACTTATCACTACCTGATTCATATTGCTTGGAAAAAATGTACGTAGATATACCACCCACTCCGCCACGAGCAGGATGCGATATAAATCTAATCTTTCAACAGAGTAAAGCAGATTTGAATTTAAAATTTTCCTTCTCCTGAACTGGTAGCTAAAAAACTGTCTTCCCTACTATTTATTCATAACTTGGAGTGGAAGAGAACAAACAAATGCTTGCCTTTCCCTAACAGAATTAGTACGTAAACAACCTCATCAGAGTTTGAAGGGTTGTTGATTCCATTTCCTACGACGATAACTGTTAAATGCCTCATCTTTGGAAGGGAAGTGTATACAGCTAAGGGACTCAACTTGTCCTGAATGTACTATGAAAAACCTAGCATCATATCCTGTCATCACCTTGACGATGAAATTAACTGCCCATAAGTCTTGTACCTGGCTTGACACAATGGTTGACAGGAAAGGGTAAAATGAGATTAGAATATTTTCTCCAACTGGAACAATGTCGCCGAGTATTACCTGCTCTATGTTACTTAGACGATAGGACAGTAACCTTTTGATCCTCTTTGATGCTATGTCATGAACAACAAAAGCCTAGTATGGCGTCTCACCGACTTTTTAGTTAAAGAACCAAACAACCAATATAAATATATTTTGACTTGCTTTGGTAAAATGCATCTTATAACAGATGTACTTTAAAGATTTCCCATGATAAAGGTAAACGAGATAAAGTCTGAATTTCTTTTCCCAAATGTGACTAGATATGGCAAACATTTTCCTCTGGACAGTCACGGGAGTTCCAGAGCAAAAGCAATAAGTGTTCCTGCTTTTATTATTTTCCCTTCTTCTTTATGTTTATCAAAAACTAAAAGTAAGCAAAACTCAATACGAGCAACGACCTTCTCCACAAACTAACAAGAACACAAACCCAACTCCATCTTTTCCATCGCAACTAAAAATAAAAGCCTATAAAGTTTATTTTATACTGAGATCATTCAGTTCTTCTGAAGACTAAAGATAATAAATAAACAAAATAGAATTTACTTCTCTGATATTTCTGTATCAAAAGGCTTAAAGCTACTATTACAGAATGTCAATTTTTAGCAAGCTACCATTTTTCTCCGAGAAGCTATTGCTGAATTCTGACATTCAAATTACTTTAAGCATTTTTTCTGGAGACTAAGCTTATGAGTTGGAGGGTTTGAAACAAATGTTTGTCAAGGTCAATATACCTATGTTTAAACTATTAAGCCTACAAACAATGTTGTTCGCTTTTACGAAAGAAGTAGTTTTTCCGAATACACCTTCCATCAATTTTGGATCGCTTCATAAAACCCGAGTAAATAAATTTGCTTAACGACATGAAAACAATGGCCAATAACTAATGTCCAATGAATATTGCTAAAATGTTAGAACTTTTAACAAAGAATTGATACGCTTACATCATAAAAACATACTTCTTTTTATTTACAAATATTTTTATTCGTCTATCAAACCTGGATCTCTCCCAATGAGTATTTTAGATGTAAATGGTAGTTGCGTATTCTATAAATGACGTCAGTAGTCTTTGCTCAAGCCCAGTTAAAAGTTAAAAGTTGGATGCTGATTTTTTAAAGTAGCTCCCTAATTGGAATATTTCCACAAAACACTGGTTCAATTCTGTCTATCTCACAATCCCTCTCTTTAAAGTTTGAATATTTACTATTCATGTTCACAGAGAGGGAGGGAGAACGATAGAGAGAGTTGTATTTTAATCTCAATCTCTCTTTTCTTTCTCCCTCTCTCTCTCGAACACACACACACACACACACACACACACACACACACACACACATAAACACCTTTAAAACACATGCATGTATAAAAACCCACACACGGTTTCGTCCGTAAATAAATAACACTATTTTCTTTAAGACCAAACACACCAGGATTTTATTATTGTGAGTCGGATGATAATAGGTATTGTTCATTATCACCTTCTGCAGCATTGAAACTCTACAACAAAACATATTATTATAAAGCAGTTCAAAAATAAGTACACGTTCTGGAGTTTCCCTATGTAGAGTGTGATACTTATCAAACTAATAATACCAAATACCTAATACTTCATGATCTGAATGTTTTCTTCCCATAAGACTTTTAAAGTCTATTGCCCTAGCTTACTTTCGATTTACGACTTTTTACATCAAAACACCTAATTGTCTTTTGTAACTCTTTGCCAATAGTAGCCAACTGGTTTTGCTTAGGGTGACTTTGAGTATTAAAAAAGAAGAATTGTATTTACGTTTATCCCAAGAACATAAGTCTGAACGCAAACAATATAAATTAGAGTTTGAACTCAGCATCTAAACTTTATAATCATATAATCTGCTCCACCACATACATATGTGCACTTTAAACTTGTCTTTTTGTTTGTGCTGCAAGAATAACATATTTTTCCTTTTTTATCATAAACATTTATTTTATTTTCGCCCATTTGATGGTTGTTCGATCAAAATTTGTCTTTTTGCCTTCATTACTTCTCTGCCTCCTGTGGTTGTTTCTTGCAGAACGTGACATATTATTCGTATCGGGGCCGGTTCTCAGAATCAACTGTGTTAGTGACCATTCACAAAAGTGGAATCAGTCCACGGGGGAAACAGACGTGGCAGAGAGAACTCTTGAGCATTCCCACAGTCCCACCTTCACACCTGCGTGGATGCAAGATAATTGATGTGCAGTACTGTCTTGAGGTAAGGACACCTGTTTACTTCTTCTTTCACACTTTCTCTTTTCTCATTTGTTACTGATTAATTAATTCTTATTTTATTTTATAAACATGAAAACATTGATAGATAGTTTTGGTCATTTAAACAATGTCAAAATATCTTGTTTTAGAATTATGAGTATTTTCATTAGTTAAAAACATTTAAAATTTTAGAAAAAAATAGATAAGAATATCCCCGAGTCTTTTCGTGAAGTTGGGTCATTTGGTAGGACAATGTTTACTCAGACGTCATAAATTACAAATAATTTTAACTCCACAAGACTACAGTGCTAAATGTAAATAGGGGGTCTTATATGTAAAGTTGAGGTTTTTAACTATTCAGACGTCATAGATTACAGGTTTTTGCCTAACTCCATAACTCTGTTGTATTAAATGTTAATTAGAGGGGAATCTCATGTGTGAAATTAAAATCTTCCTTTATCCAGACTAGCCCTGCCTGATATCATTATCCTTTCAATGTGTAATACACTATGTTTGGGGCTGAATGCTATTTTTTATACACGGTAAGCCAAATATTTCAATCTAGATGAAATCAGGTCGAATAATAATAATAATAATAATAATAATAATAATAATAATAATAATAATAATAATAATTAAGTTAAAAACATGGGTTTTTTTTGTTTTTTATTTTTATTTATTCATTTTTTGTGACCCGGTGTTTATGAACAGTCACCGTGACTGTTCTCGTTCATATCCGTGTCAAGCGTGCAGATAATAAACCACCCCTGGGTCTGGTATAGCCACAATATACAACCTATGATAAAAATGTTGAATCAAAGTATGACACAAAGTGGGACCCAAGCAACAGGCTTGGGTGTCATGATCGGCAGGTGCTCTCCTAATAGCCAACATGGGAGACCCAGTCATCATCCTGCAAACATTGGCTATTCTTTATTCAGGCACACGAATGACGATTTAAAGAACCACACCAATCAGAGACGTAAACGTAAAACATGAACTAGGGAAGAGAACCAACTTGCACTACACTGCTATTTTTGGTGAAACCCTTTACAAAGACGATATAGGAAAAGAAAGATAGAGATCTGGCAAGAATGTGCTAGTTTTCAGACAACAAGCCTAAGACTTGCCGACCAAGTCAGAACAATAATAAAGAAAGGTTGGTTTTCTAACCTTGAAATACTAGAAATACAGAAGGGAATAAATAATGAACATAATAAGTATAAAGTACCAAACATATTAAGAATTAACGAATAAAAACAGCCTAACAGAAATGAACCACCAACTTCGGAAAACTGAAACGCCACACAACCAAATAACCAAAAACAAACACTATCACAAGAACAAAAGGTAAATCTAGAAAATGTAAAGAAAATTATGAACAGTGAAAAAATTACCTTCCTATCATCAAGAAATATAGAATCGAGAACACTGAAAACGGAAACGTTTAAAATAAATCAAGTATTACTTTGTATATCAATGAATGATATAACCGAATTAAATGAACTAATCTCTGCAGGGCCGAAATTAGCTTATGAGAAAATTGGGATCCTATCAAAAAGCACGAAGAAAGAATCAAAACCAGGGTGGAAAATTCGGCTAGAAACGCAGATAAAAAAAATCTACGAAAACAGGCCAAAATGATAAAGCAAAAGAAAGACGCTGTAATATATAGGAATAAAAGGGAAAAGACAACAAAAGAAAAAATAACAGTACAACTTCAGGAAATAAACCAGAAAGTACTGGCGAAAGAAGGAAGATGAAAGAGATATCGACAAAAGGCAAAACATTACAGACAAAACAGGAAATTCCAAAACAACGAAAGAAAATTCTATCAACAACTGGGAGGAGATGACACGAAAACACACAAACAACCGGATGCAAATGAAATCGAACGATTTTAGACTGAAATATAGCAACTAAAAAAGCACAACGAAAAGGCCAAATGGATAAACAATATGACAAGTGAATTAGAAGGGCTCGAAGAAGGCCCGAAAGCATAAATACACATCGATTTACTCAAATCAACACTAAACAAATATCAAACTGGTAAACGCCAGGCCATGATGGAATACACGGTTTCTGGTTCGAGAAATTCACCTCCATTCACGACAGACCAGCACTAGAAATGAACAGATGCCTACAAGGAGCACACGTACCCGAATCGATGACGAAAGGAAAGACCACATTGATCCAAAAGGACCCAAGCAAAGGAACTGCCCCAAACAACTATAGACCCATAACCTACAAACCGATGATGTGGAAAATATTAACAGCACAAATAAGGGAAGAGATTTACAACTCGCTAACAAGCCGCGGATTGTTCCCTGAGGAACATAAACGATGCCGCAAAGGATCCAGAGGCTCAGGAGAATTACTTTACATATATCAGCACATCCTAAACAAGAGCAATACCAGACGGAAAAATCTAGCAATGACATGGATTAACTAAAAAGGGCATATGATATGGTCTCGCAAAGCTGGATTATAAACTGCCTCGAAATGTACAAAATATCAGATGAAGTCATAAACTTTATCGAGAAAACTATGCAAACCTGGTGAGTGGAATTGACAGGAAGAGAAAGAAGCTTAACTGAAGATCCAAAGAGGAGTTTTTCAAGGAGATGCACCATCACCGTTACTATTCATAATTGCCATGATGCCAATTAACCACATACTCAGAAAATGCACAACCGTATACAAACTTAGATCGCAAGAAATGTATATGGACGACATCAAACTATTTGCAAAAAATGAAAAAGAACTGAAAACACTAATACACGCAGTTAGAATATAGAGTCAGAGCATAGGAATGGAATTTGACTTAGAAAATGTGCCAATGAAAAGTGGCAGACGACATCTGACAGACGGAATGAAACTACCAAATCAAGACAAGATTAGAACGCTTGGAGAGAAGGAAACGGACAATTACATGGGCATCTTGGAGCCTGACACCATCAAACAAGTGGAAAGGAAAAAAAAAACTTTCAGAAAGAATATTTCAGGTCAACCAGAAAGCTACTTGAAACAAAATTATGTGGCAGAAACCTTATCAAAAAAATAAATACCTGGGCTTGTTCCCCTCGTTAGATATTCGGGGCCCCTTTTGAAGTGGACCAGAGAAGAACTTAAGCAAATGGACAAAAGGTCAAGAAAAATAATAACTATGCATAAGGCATTAAATCCCAGAGACGATGTTGACAGACTATATGTATCATGAAAGGAGGGAGGAAGAGGACTTGCCAGCATTGAGGACAACGTTGACGTATCGATACAACGACTCGAGGACTACATAGAAAAACAGGAAGGAGGACTAATTACAGCCATTAGAAACGAGGCAGACAATAAGATGGACAACAGAATGACAATAAATAGGAAACAAAAATTGGAAGAAAAACAAAACTATGGACGTTTCAAACGACTAATGGGCAACATCTCACATGACAAAACCTGGAAACTTTAAGAGAGAAACAGAAACTCTTCTTATAGCAGCACAAAACAACGCCAAATCAAAGCGAGAATAGATAAGGCGCAACAAAATAGCAAGTGTAGGTTATGTGGTGATAAAGACGAAACCATTAATCACTTAATAAGCGAATGCAGCAAATCAGCACAGTGGTATAAGAGTAGACAAGACTGGGTGGACAGGGTGATCCACTGGGAAATGTGCAATAAATTGAAATTTGACCCTACAAATAAATGGTATATGCACAACCCAGCAGCTGTCCTGGAGAATGAGAGGCATAAATTCCTATGGGACTTTGACATACAAACGGATCACCTAATCTCGACCAGACCTTATAATAATCAACAACAAAAAAGGGAACTTGCAAAATTGTTGACTTTGCTGTCCTGACTGACCACAAAATAAAACTGACGAAACGTGAAAAGAAGGACAAGTACCTTGACCTTTCTAGAAAAATTTAAAAAATATGGATCATGAAGGTGACAATTATACCAATTGTGATTGGTGCTTTTGGTATTAAAGACACTGAAAGACTTGGAAGTTGGCGAACAAGTGGAGACCATCCAAACTACAGTATTATTGAAAACGGCCAAAATACCAAGAAAAGTCCTGGAGACTTGATGAGACTTGCTGTCACTCAAACTCCAGTGAAAAACTCTCAATAAGTAAACAAAAATGGGAGGGAAAACAACTCTATGGCCGCATTAAACGTCTAATAAACAACATCTCACACCAGAAAACCTGGACCTGGTTAAGAAAAGGAAATCTTAAGAGAGAAACGGAATCCCTCCAAATAGCAGCAGAGGACAACACTATAAGAACCAATTATATCAAAGCGAGAATAGATAAGACGAAACAAAACAGTAAATGTAGGCTATGTGGTGACAGAGACGAAACGATCAATCACATAATAAGCGAATGCAGCAAATTAGCACAGAAGGAGTATAAGGCGAGACACGACTGGGTCGGCAAGGTGATCCACAGGGAAATGTGCTGGGAATTTCAATTCGACCATACAAACAAATGGTATATGCACAACCCGGCACCTGTCCTAGAAAAGGACTCACATAAACTCCTATGGGACTTTAACATACAAACGGATCACCTAATCCCGGCCAAAAAAAAACAACAAAAAAAGAGAATCTGCAAAATTGTAGACTTTGCTGTCCAGGTGGACCACAGAATAAATCTGAAGGAAAGTGAAAAGAAGGATAAGTACTGCGACCTTGCAAGAGAATTGAAAAAGCTGTGGAACATGAAAGTAATGATTGTGCCAATTGTGATTGGTGCATTAGGCACAATAACTAAAGGATTATTAAAAGGCCTGGAGGACTTGGAAGTTGGCTGACGGGTAGAGACTATCCAAACGACAGCATTGCTAAGAACAGCCAGGATCCTGAGACGAGTCCTGGAGACCTGAGGAGACTTGCTGTCACGCAAACTCCAGTGAAAAACCATCAGCTAACACTAATGTGAAAAACTCTAAAGGAGTAAAATAATAATAATAATAATAATAATAATAATATTCGCTAACCAGAATCTGTCCTAGAAAATGAAACCCATGAAATTCTCTGGAAACTTGAGATACAACAAAACCTCTAAATCCGGACCAGAATAGCAGAACTAATGATAATAAACATGAACAAGTCGTCTAGTGAATTTTGGTGTTCCAGTGGAGCATAGGTTAAAAACAAAAGCGAAGAAAACCAGGATCTAGCTAGTAAGCAGAAAAATATGTAGAATATGTAAATGCTTGTGATACTAATGGTAATTGGTGCCCTTGGAATAGTCCTCAAATTTCCGGAAAGAGACGGGGAGAACTAAAGAGCAGAGGAATATTCCAGAACTTCAGGATCATCGCACTAATAAAATCTGCGAGAATTCATAGAATAGCCCTGGAGAGCTAAGGAGATTTGCTGTTACTCAGACTTCAGCGAAAAATTACCAGTTACAACTTACGTGAAAAGCGTACAGGAGTATAATAATCATAATAATTGAAAAGATTTCAAAATCCTTGTTAAAAGGTTGGCTGAGTAGAATTTTGAGGACAAGCCAAGACCCTCCAAACAACAGCATTGTTAAGATCGGCCACCATACTGAGAAGAGTCCTAAAGACATAAGACTTGCTCTCATTAAGACAACAGTGAAATACTGATGCTGGTGTCAAAAACTCGTGAGGAGTAAAATAATGATAATACTAATAATTGTGGAAGCTGACACCATCAAACGTGCGGAGGTGAAAGAAAAATTTTTAAAAGAGTGCCTCAGGAGAACGAAGAAACTACTTGAAACCAAACTACATAGAAGAAATCTCATCAAGATACTCGGGACTATTCTTAAAGTGGGCGAGAGAGAACTTCAACAAATGGACAAGAAAACTCATGACGATGCATGAGGCCTTACATCCTAAAGATAGTGTTCACACACTGTATGTGTCAAGAAAAGAAGGAGGAGGACTCGCCAACATTTAAGATAGCGTCGATTGATCAATACAACTACAAAAAGACTACATAAAAAGCGCGGAGGAAGAAATAATACAGACAACTCAAGCATCAACAAAACAAAAATAATCAGAAAACAAAAATGAGTAGAAAAACAGCTGTATGGTCATTTCAAGTGACAAGCAAGCAAAATCTCACACGAGAGAACTTGGTAAGAAAGGGAAACCTTTAGAGAGAAACTGATTCTCTTCTGACCGCAACACAAAACAACGCTATTAGGACTAATTATGTCAAAGTAAGACAAGACGCAACAAAATAGCAGATGTATATTATCTTTGGTGACAAAGATGAAACGATTACTCACATAATAAGCGAATGCGCGAAGAGAGTATAAGACTAGACACGTTTGGGTGGGGGGTGTGATCCACTGGAAATTATGCAAGAAGTTTAAATTTGACCATACGAACAAATGATATATGCACAACCAAGAATCGGTCTTAGAAAATGAGACCCCAAAAATTCTTTGGGATTTTGAGATAAAACGGATCACTTAATCATGTCTAGACGACCGGACCTAGTGATAGTTAACAAAAAAAGGGAACCTGCAAAATAGTGGAATTTGCTGTTCCAGCTGACC
This sequence comes from Sepioteuthis lessoniana, assembly GCA_963585895.1. Taxonomy (NCBI): domain Eukaryota; kingdom Metazoa; phylum Mollusca; class Cephalopoda; order Myopsida; family Loliginidae; genus Sepioteuthis; species Sepioteuthis lessoniana. The sequence continues at coordinate 58,637,707 of OY757912.1, forward strand.
TCCTGGAAAAGCTGAAGGAAAATGAAAAGAGAGATAAGTATCTAGATCTAGCTAGAGAACCGAAAAACTATGGAACATGAAATTGATGGTGATATCAATTGTAATTGACGCGCTTGGTACGGCTACCAAAGGAGTAGTACATGGACTGGAGGACTTGGAAATCAGAGGACAAGTGGAGACCATCCAAACTACTACGTAGTTGAAATCGCCAGAATAGTGAGAAGAGTCCTGGAGACTTGAGGATACTTGGTGTCGTTCAAATTTTAGTGGAATATCATCAGCTGACGCTGATGTGAAAAACTCTCAAGGAGTAAAAATAATAATGATAATAAATAAGCTATAATAAATAATGACAAAAAAATAGTAAGTCATGAATTTCAAACGAAAGCTATAGAAAACTGGAAAGTGAAATTAGCAGCAGGAATACAAACCCAAACAGTGGTAAAAATCCAAAGATTCAGCTTCCAGGGAGACTCACTCTCACCACTGCTATTTGTTATAGCAATAAAGCTACCTAATTACTTACTTAGGAAGTGTACTTTAGGAAGCCCCCCCTCCCTGGCCACAAATTCCGAAAATCGCGAGAAAAAATTTAAAACTTGATGTATATTGATGATATCTATGAATTTGCTAAAAACCAGTGTCCTTGAGACAATCAAGAATATACAGTCAGGATATAGGGAAGGAATTTGGCATTGAAAAATGTACCCTGTTTATAAAGGAAAGTTAGAGAAACAAAGGAAGGAATAGAACTGCCAAATCAGGAAAGTATCAAAACACTTGGAGAGAAGGAAAGCTGTAAGTACTTAGAAATATGGGAAGAGGACAATCAAACAGAGATGAAAGGAAAAATAAGAAAAGAGTACCTCAGAAAAACAGAAAATCTGCTCGAAACCAAACTCTGCGGCAGAAATCTCATCAAAGAAATAGACACTAGAGTAGTCTCCCTTGTAAGATACACCCGATCACTTTTAAATTGAATAAAAGAGGAAATCAGACAAAAAGACTAAAATTCAAGTAAATGGATGGCTATGCACAAGGCTCTACATCTGTAAGATGACATAGACAGAACATACAGAGGTGCTCATAGTGTAATAGTTACCGTCGAAGGAAATAGACACGGTTATTCAAGTTCAAATCCCGGACATATATCCTTTGGAGAGGTATGGATCCAATTATTCTCTCTCCAGCTATGGGTTAATAGTAGGACGAACTCGTATTTTTAACTATTGTTTAACTGATCTAGGAGAAGGAAAACTTTGATTTCAATCGCGTTAGACTCCGCTGAAAAACTGACGCACACTACTCGTGTGGAGGAGCGGGTAAATGTACGGAGAGAATATGTCAAGAAAAGAAGGAGTAATAGGACCCACCAGTAGATGCGTAGATGCATCAACGTTAGACACGAGTACTACATTTAAAAGAGCAATAAAAGGCTATTTACAGTAGCCAGTAGCAGTATTGGCGACATCAGAACAAACACAAAAAGAATAAAAACTAGAAATAGAAATTGAAAGAAAAACAACTTCATGGATATTTCAAGAGAAAAACTGGTGAGATTGCTGAAGAGAAGTCTTGGACAGGGCTTAGAAAGGGAAAGCTTAAAAGAGAAACTGGATTTCTGTTAATAGTAAAAGTTGGCGACCGTAGACGAGGGCGACCAGAAGGCTCCCCTTTCAATAACTACAACACTGAGGTGTAGAGGGTGCTACTCCTTTCCCTGGATTGCTCCACTTTACCCTCGATTCGTACCTTATATTGCTGAGTGTTAAGCAAGGAGGTATCAAGTACCATTTTTAAAGTCTTTGGTATGACGCAACCTGGGATTGAAACCAGGTCTCCTAGACCATTGGCGAACACTCTACTAATTAGGCCTATGAGCTGGTGTCATGGTTTCTGTTAATAGTTGCATAAAATGCCACAAGGACCAATTATATTAAATCGAAAATTGATTACACGGAAGAGAATAGCAAGTGTAGATTAAATTGATATAGAGATGAAACGGTTAATTCCATAATTAGCGAACATGGCAAATTAGCACAAAACTCCTTTTGTGCTAATTACAAGAGAAGGCAATTCTGGGTAGGGAAAGATGATCAACACGAAATTGTTAAAGAAAGGAAAATTTTGCCATACAACCAAATGTTATTTACACGAACCAAAATCCTTCCAGGAGAATAAAACGCATAAATTTTCTGGATTTTTGAGATGCAAACGGATCGCCTAATTCAGGAAAAATGGCCCGAGCTAGTGTTTATTAACAAGAAAAATGGACTTGTCATCGAGTGGATTTTGTTGTTGCGGCTAACCACAACAGGGTGAAAATAAAAGAAAATGAAAAGATTTCTTGAAAAACTTGGAACTGACCGGATAACTGGGAAAAAAATTGTGGACTGACGATGATTATCAGTTGTTGTTGGTGCGCTTCGAACGGTCCTAACAGGTTTGTAAAAAGACTGGAGGAATTAGAAACCAAAGGAAGCACCGAGACTATCCAAACCACAACATTACAAAGATCAGCTAGAATAAACAAAAGAGTGCTGGAGAGCTGATGACACTTGAATTCTTTCAGATTCTAATGAAAGATCACCATTCAACGTAGTTATTAAAAACGCGGAAGCACTAAAACAATAATAATAATAATAATAATAATAAGTGACCATGCATAAGACATTACACCCCAGAGATGACATAGACGAACAAAATGTATCAAAAGGGGGGAGGAAGAGGACTTGCCAACACTGAAGACAACGTTGACGCATGGATACAACGACTCGAGGACTACAAAAAAAAAGCATGAAGGAGGGCTGATTACAGCCATCAGAAACGATACTGACAACACGAAGACCAACAGAGCAACAATAACTAGAAAACAAAAATGGGAAGAAAAACAAATCTATGGGTATTTCAAACGACTACTAAGCAACATCTCACACAAGAAAACCTGGACGTGGCTAAGAAAAGGAAACCTTAAAAAGGAATCTCTCCTAATAGCAGCACAAAACAACGCCATAAGAACCAATAATATCATAGAGAGAATAGATAAGACGCAACAAAATAGCAAGTGTAGGTAATGTGGTGATAGAGACGAAACAACCAATCACTTGATAAGCGAATGCAGCAAATTAGCACAGAAGGAGTATAAGACTAGACATGACTAGGTGGGCAAGGTTATCCATTGGGAGATTTGCAAGAAATTGAAATTTGACCATACGAATAAATGGTATATGCAAGACTTGAGACTTAAGCAGACTTGCTGGCACTCAAACTCCAGCGAAAGACCATCATCTAAAACTGATGTGAAAAACTCTCAAGGAGTAAATAATAATATTATTAAAGGCTTGATATAACGACCATTCTCTGCGTTTCTTTAAATGAATAGATGGGGTTTAGTTTAAACCAAGTGATCTACTTAGGAATTTTTCTGAACTCAAGAACAGGATATCTGAGGGTCATTAGGACAAGAAATCACTATTAAACGTAAATAATTTCGGGAGACTGTATCCGTTGTCAAATGTCGTTAGTGTCTTTCTTTCTTTTTTCTAAAAGATTTTAGCTAATCTATTTAAATTTTCAGAATTCTAATTTATTAACAAATCTCTTCAGCAGTAATTCGATTTCGGGTACTATAGCTGAGGAGATCATTTTTCATGGAGAATTGTATGATCAAATCTGTTATAATTAGACATCTTTCTTATCAGTAAATTTTTACTGTCGTCGTTTACTTCCGAGACTATTCCATTAGTATCTTATTGATTGCATCGTCATCGTACTTTTAATGCTCCTAAACTGTCTAATGACTCTGACATTAGATATTTCCCCATCATGTCCTTATTAATTACATTCAAGTTCTGAAATCTTCTCAGCGGTGGTGTTAGTTTTGGAGAAAGACGGAATTCACAAAAAACAAATCTGGACCGTTGTGGTGATGTGATTTAGTCTCATACACTACCCAAGTAAACCTTTCACACAGCATAAGGAATAACGAGATACTCTGTCATAACAAATGAAGCAGTGACAATACATAAGCTCGCTTAACTGTGTCTCACTGCTGACTTTGAAAGCTATTAGGAGAGTATGTTTTCGCACAAGTGCAATGAGGTCTACTTTGTTTCCCAAATAACACGAAGGAAGCATTACCGGTTCTTGATCTAGTCAAAAATAGCTTTTCGGGAAAAAAACTTATATATGTATCAATCGAAGCAAATTTTGAAAATGAAGACTTTATTCTTTTAATTGTCACTCATATAGATATGCTTCATCCTTTACAGATATTTTTGTACATAACTGCCTTCAACAAAATTTAATTACTGGACAATTTCGCTATACTGTGCAACAGTAAGCTAGCTGCCGGGGTAATTTTCTTTTTGGTTCAAGCAACTTTTCAAAAGTTCATCGTTCTTATTTTTAAATCAAAAAAGATTCTGGTAAAAAAGATTGTTCATAATAACAATAAATCCGATAAATTTGAGGAAACATAAAAGAAATTCTGACTTTTCTCAGCTTCGGCTGATATGATTTAGTTTAAGGCCAAATGGTTGTTTGCGGCAATTATTCATTGAGTTTGAAGGGAGGGAGTCTGTTGATTTCTACCAATTTCAATCTATGTAAATGTATATGGAGGTAAATTTTCTGTCTATACGTTATACTAAAAGCTCTAATCTATCGATCTGTCTGTCCTGATCCATCTGTTGAAATGGTTTTTTTTTTATTATCTATGTACAACCATATTTAGGGAGAGTTTATGGCGTAACGATTATCTTCGAAAGAAACGTATTTGGTGACTCATTTTTAAATACTGGTCAAGGTTATTTACGTTTCAATTCACGCTTATCGTCTTGAATTATTCTTTTTCCTCTCCAGCAGTAAATGAATTGTGTATTTATATTTCTTTTAAATACCCTGTCCGGTGGCAAAAGTTGCTTGGTAGCGCCAGGAGTGGCAGTACCACCTTGAGCTACTGAAACTGTGTTATCACCCTGGTTGGCGGCTGATGAGGACTGAGTATCGCACGTACTTTCACACGTTGTATGATGAAAAAAAAATTGGTTTGTGTTCTTTGTTTAATGGCATATAATTCTTCGTGAGTTTAAATATGTCAAAATGATCTTTGCAGAAAAACTGTAGTTGTATTGCTAAACCTATAGCTAGGGGAGGCATTACGGGGTTCATACCTTTTCCATGAGAATTAGTCTGAAATCGAACGTAATAACTTGAAAGAAGAGGAAAAAATTACGAAAGAAAGAAAGAAAGAAATAAAGAAATGGGAGTAGTAGAAAAAATCAGAAAATGGCAAAAGATAAGGATAGAGAAAGACTAAATAGTAATTTTCGAAAAGTCAAGAGATAAAGAAAGTTGAGAAAAGAGAGCAGAAAAAAAATTTAAAAAAGCAAAATGAAATCAAGAAAGTTGGTGAAAGAATGAAGTAAATATTGATAAGATTTAAAGATGCAAACTAAACAGATGTCGATATAAAAAGATAAAAGTTTATAAAAAAGAGAAATGACTAAGGAAATATAGCTAAATAAATTTGATGAAGTATAACCTCTAGCTCCCAGGTCAAGTAAGATTTATGTGCTATATTTTTATTGGTAATGCTGAAAGTGCTATATTTTTATTGGTAATGCTGAAATGTATGGGCATCGTAGGAACATTTAAGTTGCTTTGGTAGGGAATGTCAAAGATCATCAAAAGAGGTCATCAAGAGATAGAATCAAAAATATGCCAATGGCCGAAATACAAAGAATGTCTAGCAATATATATTTACATATAATGGTTCAGTAAAGAAGTTAATATATATATATATATATATGTGTGTGTGTGTGTGTGTGTGTGTGTGTGTGTGTGTGTGTGTGTGTGTGTGTGTGTGTGTGTGTGTGTGTGTGTGTGTGTGACATGATATGATTGATCATACAGAATTTGAATTTCTAAATATTAAAAGCAAAAATTTAATGAATTGTCTTAATAATATAAATATTTGCATTTAATTAACCCAATAGATAAAGCTTCAAGTTAGAGATTGTTTAGTTAGGACCAAAAATGAAAAAAATATATTTGGATGGATAACCATAACCATAATTTATTAAAAGGAAAAAATATTTCTCACAAAAACTCCATAAAATTTTTAAACAACAATTCTGAATTTATTTGATAATAATGAAATAAACTATTTCTAAACTAATGATAATCTTCTTAATTCTAAAAAAAATGCATTGTATACAGCTGCCATGTCGAATGTATCATCCTTTTGAATAATGCTGAAATTTTTATTGAAAAAACATTGTTTGAACTTACTGTCTCGATATCTACTAACACTAAATTTTTCACAAAATTTCTATGATTTTTCAGTATTATATATACCCAGCAGTTTTGCATAACTTGATTTTAATAGAAAAATAATTTATTAGAGAGACATTCGTATATTTTATCAACATTATTACTAACTGTGATTAAACTATTCACCTCCTCTCCAGTGTAGATAGGCACTACTGCCGTATGTATATATTTACATAGGGACGAACTCATAAGAGATGTACTCTTATGGACCCCCACACATGGCCGTGCAAAAGCAGGACGACCAGCACGAACATACATTCAGCAGCTATGTGAGGATACGGGATGCTGTCCTGAAGACCTACCTAGGGCGATGAACGATAGGGAGGAGTGGCGAGAGAGGGTCAGGGATATCCGTGCTACCAGCGCGATATGATGATGATGATGATGATTTAAATGCAGATAAGTATATATATATATATATATATATATATATACAATTACTTATAAAAATATTTACCCCCTTGCAAGCATCTTTTTTCTATTTATAACCTGAATTCTAAGTAGAATTTTGGCGTTTGGTATCATCTTATTTACACAACATACCTACCTCCGCCATATATTTCTCATGCAAAACAAACAATAAGACAAAAATTCAACCCTTTGTAGACCCAGGTTTGTAGGGATTACTGTTAAAATCTCTTGGGTACATCTCTCTATAGCCACAAGGATTTTTTACTCATTCTTCAATGCAAAATTACTCCTATTCCGTCAAGTTTGATGATTTCCACTGGTGTACTGCAATTTTTAAGTTATTCTCCAGATTATCAACTGGATTTGTGTAGACTATACCAAAAACTAAATATGTTCACTTAAACTAATTAAGTGTTGCTTTAGCAATATATTTCAGATAATTGTCATGTTGAAAAGTAAACCTTTGACCTTGGCTCAAGTTTCAAGAAGAATGGCATCCATTGTCTCTTCAAATGTAATCATTGTCCCATAAGCTGCCAATAGAAATCAGCCATACAACATCATGCCACCACCACCACAAACAATTCAAATTCAGCATTAAATGACCCAAAATGTGTTGATATACCATTAAATAAATAAACAAAATAAAACCAAATTAGAATCTTGTCGATGAGCTAAAAAACCTGTGTGATGTAATGTTTAGCCAAAAATCCCTGTAGGAAATTTCATGAATCTATTGGCTCAGTCATTGTAAAATTGCCAGTCATATATTACACAAGCTCACTCAACAATGTCTCATATAATTAACTGTTTGCATATAACTAATAATCTATACACGTTTATATGGTTTAAAACAATAACTGCAATTTGATAATAATTATTTATTTGCACACAGTTATGAGATTTCATGTATTCCAATCCAACACCTAAAATCCGCAAGCAATTATTTATACTTAGTAAAACATCCTCTGTGAACAATTATAGCTTCTAGTGACTATTCTTTTGGGATAATTTGCACATAATTACAAGGTATAAGGTGAATACTAATATCTAATACTAATACTTTTCAAACAGATTTATTTAACCCAGAGTGGACATTCGAGTAATGGTAATGAAGGAGTGAATCCACACTCTTTGGCGCTTCATAACGTGTAGTTCACAACTAGACGCAGTTTAATGTCATACTAAGGATATCCCTTTTTATATATATATATATAAACAGGTTTAACAAGTATATACATATGTATCTATGTATATGTCAGTGTGCATGTGTTTGAGAAAGTGGGGGTTACTTTGATAGTTATTATGATGAATCCCACAGATATGATCAACATAAAATATGCAAATAAATATTAAAAAGATAAATTAAATTGCAGCAGTCTTAATACAGATAGAGTAATGAAAAAAGGGAGAGATTTAGTGAAGAGACTTATGTCAAAATGCGTGTACTATTCCCTCGTGTAAACACTTTCGTGCGTATAAGGATAAGAGATGAAGTGAACTGATGATTTCAATTTTTATACATCTATTTATGTTAATTCTCAAATCCTACAAAATCAACAGATTTTTTCAACTGATTTATAAGCAATTATTGCCCTTTCCTGCTTTCTCTTCATAAATAAGGAAGAATAAAATGTCCTGTTTCATACAAACCAATAAATTTTATACATAGATAGGTTTAGAGAATAAATTAATCGCATAAATTCTTCTATCATCTTGACAACATATATCATACATTCTCACTTCTCTAGGTATTCATGTGTGCGTGTGTGTGTGTGTGTGTGTACATGTACATATGTGTGTGTTTGTGTGTGTATATGAATGTGTGTGTGCATCTGCGTCTGGCTTGTATTATATTAAAACATTTACAAGAAATATATTTTGCCAAAATTGGAAAAATACTTTCGCTGATTGGAAAGAGTAAAAAAGTAGTATAACCCAATGAGGTCGGAGATAAGTCAGAGAAATTTTTATTAAACAGAGGAAAAAGAAACCGATTCGGATTTAAGAAGAATAGAGTAGTATATTACAAATGTGTAATGGAAGAATGGATTTTTAAATAAGGTGTAGATAGAATATTTTCGATATGAAGGAATTTAATTAAAACTATCACGAGATAGCTTGTAATCATCAAGTAAATCCATTAGTTTCTGGTTATATACACATTCTTCAAAATCACTTTATTTTACATCTTTACGTCCTTTTTCAATTTCTTCCCCCTTTTCTTTGGTATATATATTTATCTATATCATTTATTTAAACTTTCACTCACCTTCTCTTCTACTACTATTTTTTCCAACATACTCATTAATAGACATTACGATTTACATACGGCCGATATTCATGTGATTCGGTCTTATTTGTTTATATACCTAAGATATGTTTATTTATTTACTTCCTCATTCCCCTTTCTTTTCTTTTCTTTTCCTCAATTCTTTTTCTTTTCCTCTGTGTTTAATATTCTAATAAACATCCATCGTTGTTATTTGAACACTTGTTTCACCATTTTAAAATTCTGATGAATGCTCTTTAAAACCGAAACGTTTTAACGTCAAATCTCCTTCGTAATAAATTCATCACTTTTAGGATAACTTTGTTTTCAATTTTTCACCATATATATATATATATATATATATATATATATATATATATATATATATATATATATATATATATATATATGAATATAAAAGAACAGGAAATAATATGCGTTTTGGGGATGTTTGAAAATTTAAAAAATCCAATAACAACAAACACGGGATTTTTTATATAACAACAAAGTTAATTTTTTTCTAAAATCAAAAATCATAGTTTATAATCTCTAAACTACACACATAGTCATTATTTTTTTTTAAAGTTTTCAAGGTTTTTAATCTTCATTGGGGTTTTAAAAACATTTTCAAATCTTGAGCAAATACCCTTTAAAAAAGAAAAGGAACTGAACACTCATTACTTCGCATACATTTTGAAAAGGTATGCTATCAACAATAATTGAATGCTATGAATTTTCTCATTTTCGTTTCATTTATTCATTGCAGTTTCTCTTTTTGAAAATAAGTTTTTGAATGAGACCTAATATCGTATACTAAATTGCTCAGAAGATGGTTTAAAAACTGACAAATTAAACAAATAAATTAAAGAGATAAATCATAAATAAAAAAAAAAAATAGTCCTCAAATATATTGTGTTCTCATATTTTCATATTTGTCATACTTACCATTGATCTACATTCATTTTTCTCTAATATATATATATATATATATATATATATATATATATATATATATATATATATATATATATATATATATATATATTATAACCGTGTTGGTTATCACTAAATCACTTTGTGGGTTTGAGGCGAACCAAGTGCAATATAATATGGAGAGTGCTCAATATCTTGGATAGAGCTATTATATAATAATAATAATAAATAAGTATATACTAGATTTATATATTTAATGCCATGGAATTTAGTCTGCGACCCCCGGGTTTTATGAAGGTTTTACAAAACAACTATCATCAGGCAGTTAACTTGCATTAAATATATAAATCTAATATATCTATCTATCTATCTATCTATCTATCTATATATATATATATATATATATATATATATATATATATATATATATATATATATATATAATATATAGATAGATAGATAGATAGATAGATAGATAGATAGATATGCACAGAACATATATATATAATCATCAGAAAATACATCCCATTTCATCTTACAATAAAGAGTTAATTTTTGTTAATGGATTGTATTATTAGGCTTTATCTATGATAAAATTCTACTGACCTAAAACTAAGTATCCAAAATTATGAATATATAGCATTAAAAAACCAACACAAAATTCTATGTATTAATAATCTTTCCCAACCAAAATTTTCTTGTTTTTTGGGGGGAGGGGGGGAGTTACAGAGTTTCAGAACAGTTGTGTATGGTAATCAATAATACCTAATAATATCCATTTTAATAACATAATGTTCCACAAAGAATAATATTATCTTTGGTACAGAAAACTAACATTTTTATCAAATATTAATAGTGGTATACTTATCTATAAAGTATATATATATATATATATATATATATATATATATATATATATATATATATTCTCTTATGGTTATCATCATAATGATCGGATATTTTTAGACCTGTACGAAAAATAATCTATCAGATTTCCTTTTATAATGATCTTAATTAAGCTAGCCTTTTATCCTCAAATTCCATTATCATATCTTTTCATCTATCCGGCTTTTTCGCCAATGTTATTCTTGGATGTCATTCTACCAACCTTTTCTACCTTATTTTTTACTCTCTAATGGTTATATGTTTTGTTCATTTTTATTTTTCTTGATTAGAAATATTTATGATATCTGTTAGCTAGTTCTCTGATTCATTCCTAACATCGTCTTATCTCCGTGTGACTCAAAGTTTCTCTTCTCGTAATTTAGTTAATTTACTTAATTCACAATCATGAATGTGCAATAACTGGGATTATGCACTGAATGTATATTTTATGCTTTAGGCATGTAGGAGGTACTCATCCTTATGTCTCTAATTTTACTATTGCATGTCTTTTTATTTCACTTTTAGGAACTTTCTCTAATTTTAACATCTATCCAAAGTAATTGTATTCTTTAACTTCTTCCAGACAAAAAATATTTTGACTGATTTCAGAATAATGTAGTTGAATATAGGTTCTGCCTTATTTCTGTTCATCTGTAAATCTGTTTTGACACTCTCCCTATCTAGGTCCTATATATATATATATATATATATATATATATATATATATATATATATATATATATATATTGTCATCCACAGACATACTGTTTTGTTATATCACAACAGTTCAGTATACCAAGACACGTAGGACGCTTCAAGCTGGGATCGAACCCGCCCAACTTTATGCTAGACTTAATAGGCAATGGAGGAAAGTGAGAGACAGAGAGAGAGTGGGGAAGAGGAGTGTCTGAGTTGTCCAGGAATATTGAGCAACCTGCTTGATGGCAGGGGTAGAAGATATGGTAAGAAACAATAGCACCATATCAAAATAAGAGTTTCCGAGAGGTTTGAACCAAAGGGAAACTTTTTGGAATAGGAATATTGTATGTCAAGGAAACTATTTTGAAGAAAATTAATATTTTGTTAACTGTTAATTTCTGTCTTGATATATACAACTTCAGTCTCGATACACTTCATTTATGCATATATCTGGGAATTCAACTGATTTCTATACAAAAAAGGGTTAATTTTGGTGCAAGAAATTAGTTCCAGAAGCAGTAATTTTTGCATCTGTATTTTTGAATTTATCGACCAATCAGCGCTTTCCGGTGAGTTTTGAAATTTCGAGATTCTTCGTAGACGACAATATTTGACTTGCCACAAAAAAATTTGACGGATCAAAACTCAAAATAATTTAAGAAATCTTTTCCCTCCAAGAATATTAAATATATAATATAATCTTTTAGCCAATCACATTCATAGATAAACCATGAACTTTTAATCTGGTTTCGAGTCAATTCGAAAAACCCAAGAAATAAATATTTCTTCAAATAAGTTTCTCAATTCACAGTAGGAAGGTAATTTATTTCATTATCTACTCATCCTTTAACTTCATTTCTTTTGAGAAAAAATCTACATTCTTTTCCTTATAGAATTCATTTTATTTGAATATCGCTAATCTATTGAGCGGAGTCGTTAATGTTTACGTAAAACTATTAGAACTACTACTTTCACAAAAATCTCACGATTCATTTAACATAAAGACATATATAACGATCATAACGTGGTTTTCTCACTACATAGTAACACTATTACGCAACATAGTAACACTATTACGTGACACTATTATGCTTCATTCACAAATCTTAACAATTTCTATTGAAAATATATTCGCTCTGACTAATATCATTTTTGTCATAAGAAAAAAATTGATATATATATATATATATATATATATAGTCATCCATAGACAGGCTGCTTCGTTGTATCACAACTCTTCAGTGTGGCTAAACACGCTAGACGCATCAAGTTGGGATCGAAACCCTCCTAACATTACGTTCAACTGATAACTTACTGATCAGTCATACTTAATAGTAATAGTAGGGGTGGTGGTAAAAGTAATAATAAGAATAAAACTGAAAGAATGTGAAAAGAGAGATAAGTACCTCGACCTTGCTAGAGAATTGAAAAAACTATGGAACATGAAAGTGACAATTATACCAATTGTGCTTTTGGCACGGTAACTAAGGGTTTATTAAAGGGCCTGGAGGATTTGGAAGTTGGCGGCCGAGTGGAGACCATCCAAACAACAGCATTATTGAAAACGGCCAGAATACAGAAAAGAGTCCTGGAGACTTGAGGAGACTTTCTGTCACTCAATCTCTAGTGAATGATCATCAGCTTACGCTGATGTGAAAAACTCTAATGAATAATAATAATAATAATAATAAGAAGAAGAAGAAGAAGAAGAAGAAGAAGAAGAAGAAGAATTTTCTGTTTTAATTTGTTGATATGTAAAACAAATGTGTATACGTGTTTCTGGATATTTTTGATAGATGCTTGAAGTAAAATCAGTCTCACTAAAATCTAAAAATGTATAATTAAGAATTAACAAATAAAAAAAATTCCCGGAATCAATCTCATCGAACATTTATGCAAATATAATTAGCCTGTCCCTAAGTGAATAAAATTTATTCCGAACCTGGAAAGACGCATTACTAAACTGTCAGTCGTTTGACTTTTGCATTGGAAGCGCTGCGTTTCAAATACAAAAATGAATTGTGTGAAAAGTATTCAAAGGTAGATAATAAGAAAAAGTAGCAACACATATAAGGATGTAAGATTAAACCCCACAAACTTTGATTAAAATTTTTAAAAAGTGGGGGTACAATATGAACTATACTAAGTCAAAACTTACAAATATCTAAGGCGTAAGTATCTATATATATCTGTGTGTGTGTGTGTGTATTATTTGGTCCTGTTAAACCGGAGTTGTGAGTAATTCCATCAGGACAAGAAAACTATTCAAAAGTTAACATTTAAATTTTCCTGGTAAAGAGCTCAATGTAACAGACATTACAGAGCAATAATTTCATCAAGAAAAAACACAAACCGGTCACATTAAGATTATAATTTTATTTCCATCCTGTTATGTGTTTTTGATAAAATCAAAAAACACGAAAAAAATTAACAGGACTTCTTCAGATCTTATGGGTAAAATAAATCAGAATAGACGCAGGAAAGAAGGGTGGGAGGGGATAGAAGAGGGGGGAGGAGTTATCTCCTCATTTAGCCCTCTTCGGTTTTTTTATTTTATTGTCGGTTAGAATTATAGTAAATCAATTTTTTTTTAAATTTAATTATTTTTAAAAAATTCTAATTACTTTTCGACTTAAAACTACAGATTCATACTAAATTAGAAAATTAACTTTATTCAATAACTTTACGTAACTATACATTAATAATCATATAAAATTTCAAGATTTAATTAAATTTAATTTTTTTTTTAATCAAATTTATTTTTGAGCCTATTAAATCAGTTACACTTTTAATGATTAGTACGTATATATGATATGGTTTTTTTCACATTTTTTTATCTTTTATTTTATTTTATTTTTATTTTTATTCATTTACATTAATTCTCAATTTAATCCTATGTTTTTTTAAATATTATTTATGTTAATTTTCTATAGTTTAAATTTAGCCCTATGTCTACACCTAGCTATTAATTCACATCTCTTATTTAATAATTTTTCAGGCTCTGGGTAAAGTAATATCTGTATCTTTTCTTCTAAACACAGATTACATTGACTATCGAAACATTTTGGAGTATTTGACCTTTTTAATAGGAACCATTGAATCTCAGGGGTTAAACCTTTATTTTTTCAAACTCCAAAAATGCTTAGATAGAGCAGTTTGATGTTTCAGATGTTCATGGGAGAAAAAATATTTGTGATTGGCGTATCTAATTTTCCATTCCGTGGAGGAAATTCCAATATAAGTTGAAAAGAGAATATAAATGATATAAATTTTTCGTGTTTTTTTGATTTTGTCAAAAACACATAACCAGATGGAAATAAATTTATAATCCTAATGTGACCGGTTTGTGTTTTTTCTTAATGATCTCTCTCTCTATATATATACTTATGCTTTAAATATATATATATATATATATATATATATATATATATATATATATGTGTGTGTGTGTGTGTGTGTGTGTGTGTGTGTGTTAAAGAACAAAAACTAAATTTAATGTTAATTAAGTATAGAGAAAAATCAACCCACAAAGCCTAGATAAAATTTTAAAAAAACAATTGTTGGACTCATTCTTAAACTTACAAATCCTAATTCACGTTACGATATTCGCTTAAAAGCAAAAATAATGAAATCTGGAAAAGGATCCTATTCCACGCGAAAAAAGAGTATACAAACGTATATCACCGAAAGTCATGGGAAGTAGCATGGTGAATATGAAGTAGGGCGGAAGAATCCAAAGTTGGGTTAACGATGAGCTTCAAAATTAGCTGGGTTGAAGAACCTCTGAAGCCAACAGCCAAAAACAAATAGTTTAGTCTGCTTCTCATCGCTTGGGGTGGCGTCTATTGACGAGTAAAAAATAGCCGACGAAAGATTACAGTGACTCAAATTTAAATCATATGTCTAAACCGTATTGCCTTCGCGCAGGTAAAGGGGTGCGTTCTGCTAAGGTTTTAACTCTGGCTCCAGAATTCGAAAAAAAAAAAAACAGCTGCAGAGCTCAAACCCAAACCAAAATTACTTAGACGTAAAAACATTGTTAACATAGCTACATTCAACATCAGGACTTTAAATCAGTTACACTTTTAGCGTCTGCAGCCGTGCATAATATAAGCATTATATGCATACAAGGACGCTGATGCTACCATAGAGAACGTGAAATAAGATATCACGATAGTGATGAAGGATTGGCATTAGTCTCTGCATCTGCATAGAAAAACATCGCCAATGGCATTATGTTGAAAGTGTTGGAATGTTTTCAGTCCTTGTGCGTTAAAATCAGTCATTAGGATTGAGAGAATCCAAACTAGAATGACATATGTTTCATTTAATGGCAATCCCTGCACAACTATCATATCTTGCTACAGTCCCACTAATGCTAATGATGAAACGAGCTATCTTCCCTTCTCCGACACATTTCTAAACACCACGTTCTAATCCTCGGTGGAAACATGAATTCTCAAATCGGCAAAGATGAAAATGACAAAATTTGCGGACACAACTTGTCAAACAGAAATGGGGGATGCCAAGCAGACTTTTCCCTCAATAACAGGCGTAAATATTAAATGCCTAGATATTAAATTCCAAAAATGGGAGAGAAAACTATGGACCCACACCTACCCAAATAACGCTAAAGCTCAGCAAGATTACATATTCATAAACAAGAAGTGGGTAAATAGCGCACTTAAATGTGAGGCTTCCTCCTCTTTTGAAAGAATATCTTCCGATCTTAGAATCGTCACAGCCAAGATACGCTTGAATCTACGCAGAAATAAGAAACAAACTGTCAAAACCACTCGTTACGAATGTTTCTCGTTTCAGTAAATTGTAACTGCAAGAAATGGATTTGGTACTCTTTAGGAGATATGTGAAAGACATTCTATGAATGATGAATTTTAAAACTTCGTCACAACCCACATAGAAACTGCAGCAGCAAGCATTCCAACTCAACCAAGACTCACGAGTAAAATTTTATAGGAGTCTGAAGAAGTTAGGGAAAACGATATAGCATGAAAATAGATTCCGTCGAGTATGTACAAAATACGAGGATCATTAAATAAGTTTCCAGACTTTTTTCGTATGGACACTTTTATTAATAGCACACTCATGAAACTCTTGTCCCCTTCGAAGTAATCTCCCCCGGCTGCAATGCACGTGTTCTATCGTTCCAACAACTTCTGGAAGGTCCCGCGGAAGTCCTCTTGTGTGAGCGTGTCAATGACCTTCGTCACAGCCTCTTTCATCTCCTCAATTGTCTCATAACGACAGCCTATGAGCTTAGGGAATAACCAAAGTCACGGGGAGCAAGGTCTGGACTATAGGGAGGATGAGGAAGTGTCTTAATGTCCATCTTGGTCAAATAGTCAATGACAAGGATGGAGTTGTGGACTGGTGCATTGTCCAGGTGGAAATGCCCCTGACCCGATTTGAAGAGTGCTGGCCTCTTCCGACGGAATCTCTTCCTGAACTCCCTTAAAACCTCAACATAGTAACCCTAACCCTTTGGCCAATCAACTCTGGTGTATTGACTTCCTTACTCCTGCTACATCTCTCATCATCCCTCACAGACTCCCTGCCTCCCTTGAATCTCACTCAAAAACTGATGCTCGATTCATGCAAGATGCTCCAAAAGCAGTCTGAAGCATTCCATGGCATTTTTTCCAAGTTTAAAATAGAATTTTATTGCATATTGTTCTTCTAAAGTGTCCTCACGTCCAGATTGCATTTTTGAAATTCACCAGCTGTGACAATCAGGCTTTCGTAAGGTATATTCCAATTCCTGCTGTAGCTGTTCATTTGAACATGGAATCATAAAAATTGGTCAGTCATCTCATAAGATGTATAGCAATAAGATTCTGAGTTTTCACGAGTCTACGACAATTTTAAATTCCTGTACAAAAAAAGTCTGGAAACTTATTGAAAGCACTACGTATCTCGAGGCTTTATGTAGCGCTTTATTCATAGATTTCTCCAAAGCATTTAATTCCCTACACAGAAGGAAGATGGATCAAATACTACTAGTATATGATCTTCTAAAAAACTGTTGCAGCTTTATCTCCCCCAATCGAGAAACAGATATCTCTGCTGGAAATACATTAGTTCTATTTTTTGTTTATATTCTGTCAAGACTATGTACTTCGAACGTGAATAGATCAAATTAAAAATGACTTTACACTAAAAAAAGTAAAAAGCAGACGATATCCTGCAAAACTATAACATGCACAGACTACACAGATGATGTAGCGCTTTCTGAAGATGAATCCCAACTGAATAACCGTGGGCAAGCAGCAGAAAGTAGTGGCCTCCATGTGAACAAAGATCATGAGTTTTAAAGAAGGAGACATCAGCAGGTTTCTAAAATTAGTGGACAAGTATTCATATCCCGGCAGCAATGTCTCACCAACTGAAAGTGATGTCAACATACGCCTAATGAAGGTGTAGATTGCCATGAACAGGTTATCGGTCCTACGGAAGTCTGATCTCTAAAAAAACGTGATTTCTTCCAAAGTGATGCACCGGAAGGAAGTGACATATTCCAATGGCAGTTATGAGAGGAAATCGCGTAGGCGTGCTTGGCTAACGAAATGAGACAAGGTAAAAAAAACCATGGTACACTCATAGACTGATGCACCGGAAGAGAGTGACCTCTGAACTGCATGACAGTTATTTCCGCTTGATGACGATCCAACATGCCATTCCAAAGATTGAGTGGGCGATTGAGTGTGCGTTGAACTATTATATAACTCTGTCAAGACAGTTAGAGAACAGTTGGAGTTAGAGACGAGATGTGGTAGGGAAAGCCAGACCAGGCCGAAGGGGCCCTCGGGACCCCCGATGGAGTTTTGGAGACCAGTTGGTGATAAGATGCAGTACAGAAAGCCATCAGCCAGCAGAGAGCTGGGCCCCTGGGCCTCCGGTTGAGCAGCCCTGGAGAACGAGAAAGACACAACGCTGACGGCCATAAGAGTAGGGGTCAATATAATGCAGTTCTGTTCGGTCTCCAACTCCCTCTCACACGCAAACCTTGAGTAACCCTTTTCGAGCCCTTACAATAAAGTGAGAGGTACATATTTTTCTAAAGAAGTCTTCGCTCGTCCTTTATTGTTGTGTCGTTTGTGATCCTTTTTGCATGAATCTGCATATGAGTATATAACACAATATGGATGTACCACACAGATATAAAAAAACGTAAGAAGATAATATTAGTCGAGAATTACAAAAGAATCCTCCTATGAGCAAATACTGGGAGCAGTACTCTAAAAAAAACACAGCTGTAAGGCCACTTATCTCCCATCTCTCAAATGATCCAAGTAAGACGAACAGCTGGAGAAGCAAGTGATATTCTTCTAGGGATTTCTACTCTCAGACGCGCCAATGTTGGGCGATCAGCAAGAACATACATTAGCTCCGTGAAGACACTGGATGCAGTTTGGAGGACCAGCCTGAAGAGATGGATGGTAGGGATGGAAGGAGGGAGTCAAGGAAATCTGCGCTGTCAGTGAGACTTGATGAGGATCATGACTTTAATTTATCAAATACATTCCCAGATTCAAAATATGAGCAGCATTAAATATACTCAGATGATATATGCAATCTATCCCAAATACAAATAGGTTTGATTTGGTTTCTTTAATGGCATATCAACCTTTGTAGGTTATTTAATGCCAAAGCTATTTCCCTAGAAGAACAACAATGGTAATATTTAAGCCATAGCTGGGAGGATAAGGGGGTTCATACCTTTCCCAAGGGTATTTGCCCGAAAGTAAACGTAAAAGCGCGACTGGAGTACGAACTCGCGTACTACGATTCTGCAGTCCATCGCTTTAACCATTACACCACGTGGACACCCCCCAAATACAAATAGGAATTGTCCTTCACTATATATATATATATATGTAATCATCATCAAGTCGTACCGCCAGCAAGGATATCCCTGACCCTCTCTCGCCACTTCTCCTTATCATTCATCGCATTTGGCAGGTATTCAGGGTTACATCCCGTATCCTCACATAACTGCTGTATGTATGTTCGAGCTGGTCGTCCTGCTTTTGCTTGGCCATATGCGGGGGTCCATAGGAGTACATCACTGATGAGTTCGTCCTTGCTTCTCCAGCAGTGTCCTGTGTGTCTGGTTTGTCTAACTTGTATAGTTTTCGTGATGGGAGGCAAGTGGCCGTATAGTTGTTGTCTTGTGGGGTGTTGACGCCAGGACTTGTTCAATATTGCTCACAACATTTTTGTGTAATTGCCGTCTAGTTTCATATAGTAGTATCGATACAACCACTGCCTGGAAGAAACTGCGTTTCATTTTATCGGTCAGGTCTGATTTCCGTATGATCGAGAGCCTAACGATAGCTGTTCATGCTTTCGTTAGTCATGTGTCGATGTCTTTTTCGGTTGATGAGACGCTACTTCCTAGGTAGGTGAATTTGTCTACTAGTTTCAGAAAGGCTCCGTCTAGGGTGGTAATGTCGCCTGTTTGGTTGTAACACATATATTCAGTTTTGTGTGCATTGGCATAGAGGCCAATGCCTGCGGCGGCTCGTTATAAACTATGCAGTAGTGTCTCGACTTGGTTAGGCGTATTCGCCAGTAACGCTATGTCATCGGCGTAGTCGGCGTCTATAATTGTTTTTGCAGGGTACCTTCTGCTCCTTTTCTTCGTCAGCTCGAAGCCATTTTCTCTGATTTTGTCGATCGAAGTTCTAAGCACGTAGTCAAGACAGATGATAAAGAGGTATGGGGCTAGCGTGTCTCCTTGTAGTACTCCTGCAACAATGTCGAAGTATTCTGTCTCCATCTGGTGAACGTACTTTCACTTGGATGTTTCTGTAGAGAATCGTTATTGCTTTAATTCAATAAGTTTTCATTTCTATAAAAGCATTTTACGCTTGAAATTGTTCAAGAGGATAAAACGTTCGTTTAACAAGGCTTTTTTTTATTGATATTGATTCAACTTTATCACTATGAAATTATTTTTAAAAACCTGAATAAAACGGATTAAAAATATTTTGCAAAACTTTTAAAATATCCTAAAAAAAAAAAGACAACAGATTTTTTTTTTAAATTTGCGTTTTTTTTTTACTTAATTTTAATTGATTTTTCTTGAATTCAAATTCAGTCTTAATGTACCAATTTTTATCCATTTTAGTAGAATCATTTTTCATTTTTATCAAAGTATTTTAAGCGTAAAATTTTTCAAATGGATAAAAAAAAGATTTTTTTATGTAAATAAAAAAGAGAGGGACTCTATTTGACAGAAATTCATTTGTATTTTTTGAATGATTCCTTAAAGCTCGAATATTGAAAATAGATAAACAATGTGCAAATTCAAAAACAATATTTGCAATTTAATACAATTTTTTCTCGCAATTTATCATTGCAATTTTTTTAAATTTCATTTTTAATTTTACCGAATTCAGTTTTTTGCCACAAGAATAATAAAGATAAAAAATAATTATTTTGTTGGTTTTTTTACGATGAAGTTCATGTCTTAGTAGAGGAAAGAATGAGTATATGGGAAAAGAATTTTTTGAATGACAATTAAAAATGTTCGAATAATTACACATATGTGTAATACTAAACCTTAGGAATCACATAAGATTAAGTTTCATTCAAGGATTTTTTTAATTAAAAATCAAGTTGAACAAAAACGTAATGTACCATTTTTGTTGCTTGTGAAATGACTTAAGAAGTAAAAAAGGTGATGAAAAGTTGGTCATCACCGAAAAAAAAACAACTTTGAATAATTCTTCCGCTGTTCTGATGTCATTTGGTCGATTATGGCTTGGCAATAAATTCATAATATGATAAGAATAATACTGCTTGAAAAGTGGTCTTATATATATATATATATATATATATATATATATATCATGTCACGCCGCCAGCACGGATCTCCCTGACCCTCTTCCGCAACTCATCATCCATTGCTCACGGTAGGTCTTCAAGGCTACATCCTGTATCGGCACAGAGCTGTTGTATATGGGTTCTAGTTGGTCGTCCTGCCTTTTGCTCGTCCATGTGCAGAGTTCCACTGTAGTATGTTGCTTATGAGTTCGCCCCTACTTCTCCAGCAATGACCTGCATGTCTGGTACGTCTAACTTTGATAGTTTTCGTGATGGGGGTTAGAAGCCTTACAGCCGCAGCTTTGTGGGGTGCTGCCTCCAGGACTTGTTCAATATTACTCGCAGTCAAGCTTTTTCTCCATACGTTTAGTTAGAGTTCATTTCGTGCATCCATATAGCAGTATCGACACGACAACTGCTTGGAAAAAATTTCGTTTTATTTTATTGGTCAGATCCAACTTCCATATGACCGATAGCATATTGATAGCAGTCCATGCCTTTGCTATTCACGTGCTGATGTCTGTCTCGGTCGATGAGACACTGCATCCTAGGTGGGTGAACTTGTCCACTAGTTTCAGAGAACAACCATTTAGAGTGTAAATGTCGCCTCTTTGATTAAAGCACGTGTATTCCGTTTTGTCTGCGTTGACATGGAAGCCTATGGCAGAAGCTGCTCGTTCCAGACTAGGTAGCAGGGATTTGGCTTGGGCGGGTGTGTTTGCTAGAAGCGCTATGTCATTGGCGTAGTCAGTGTCGGTACTTGTTTGTGCAGAGTATCTTCTGCTTCTTTCCTTTGTCGGCTTGAAACGGTTGTCTTTCATTTTATCAATAGACGCTCTAAGCACGTGGTCTAGACAGATGATAAAGAGGTGTGGGGCTAATGTGTCTCCTTGCAGCACACCTACTTCAATGTCGAAGTAGTCTCTGTCTCCATCAGAGGAGCGGCCTTTTACTTTCGTGTTCTTATATAGCATCATTATGGCTGCGATGGTTTCTGTGGGTAGGCCGTAGTCGAGTAGTATTTACTCCATATTCCTTCTGTGTATGGAGTCAAAGGCCTTGGCAAAGTCGACAAATAATATTGTTGTCTCTAGGTTTTTTGCACGTACACCTTCTAGAATTCAACGGATAGTCCATATTTGTGAGGTCATGGATCTATTTCTCCGAAAGCCAATTTGCATTGTAGAGCATTGTAGATATTGGCTGCTATGGATCTATGGGTTTTACCACAGTAGTTCTTGGCTAATCCGAGGTCACCCTTCTTAAGGAAGAGGACGATCCATCTTTTTGTTAATCTGTCTATTGTGTTTTGATTATATACGGCATTACAGTGTCGGAGCAGTATTTCGTTGATTTCCCTGGTCTTCCATACTTCTTGGGGTATATCATCAACCCCTAATGCTTTTCTATTTTTAATTTTTCTTATTACTGAGTCGAGTTTTTCTGGCATATACTGTCCTTGTTTGATATCCAACTGTTTACTGATAATTGTGGTGATTGGTTCATGTGTAACTTTCAGAGGGTTTCCGAATAAATTCTCGAAATGTTGTTACCATAATTGTATTCGTTCTTCTTGGCTGGTAGCTTTCAGTTGTCCTTTCGCAGTGCTCTTCCTTCTGCTCACTTCGTCAACTGTTTGCCTTGCTAGCCTAGATTGTCTATCTTCAACCGAGTCGCTAATCTTATTGATCTAATGTTGTATGAATTCTGTTTATTCTTTTAGGCATATGTTAGCTAATTCATTTTGTGCCTTTTTAGTTTTCAGGGCATTGATATTGGTTGGGTTCCTCCTATTGAGTTTGGAAGCAGTTTTCTCTTCTGCACGCTTTTTTTTTTCTAACCACTAATGTCTCCCATGGGACTCTAGATTTAGCTCTTTGTTTAGTTGGAATGCATTCTACGGCTGCTTCTAGGTGGGCATTGACGAAATTCTCATATTCGTCATTCGGAGTATGTGTTTCTGATTTCTCCTTTAGTGCATCGAATTTGTTTCTTAGTGTTAACGTATATTTATCTCTAATATCCCTGTTATTTAGCAGGGATCAGTAATAGTGTACGGTGGTTGTTGTTCGGGCCGCATTCCTTTGTAGGCTCAGTCGTATCTTTGCCGTGACAATTTGGTGTTCGGAGGAGACACCCTCGAAAGAGGAATATGCCTCGCAATTCAATGCGCTGTTATTCCATTTCTTATTCATGAAGACAGTCGATCTGTGCTTTAGTATTATTTACGTATGTGTAGGTCCATAGTTTTCTTTTCCTATTTTGAAATTTTTTTATTGAGTCATGTTAATTCATTATCTAGTATGAAATCAGTTAGATGCTCCCCATTTCTGTTTGACGAGTTATGTAAGCTGAATTTGTGGTTTACGATATTTTTTTTTTTTTTTGTTGATTAAATATTTAGAGAAAAAGGAAAAAAAGGAATCGTAATAACTAAATGACCCCCCACAAGCGCTAGAAAACATTTGTATATCTATAAAAAGAAAAAATATTTAAGAGCCTAAGCGACACGTACTGTGATAAACATTCTAACAAACCTAGGCAAATCCAGTCCATCTTTGGCAGAGTTCAAGCAACGGTCAGATATATATATTGTCTTTTACTATATTGTTATTTTAAAATGCATGAATGATTTTTTATTGGTAAAATCACTGCTGTATATTATCTGTGCTTTAAATGAAAAAATACAAATACTATAATTCCAAGTAACCGTTGAACCGGGTCAAGAGAATCTAATAGTATAGGACTTTATTAGAAATAGAAAACCTAAGTAAGCGTAAAATAGAATGCCGAAAAGGATGCAAAGAACCATAAATAAGGACTCCAATGAAATTTAAAAAAGAAAGTAATTGTGGACCTTTACTAAGTTAAAACTTAATACAGGCAGAAGGGGGGATTTTTTATTCGAAAGCCATGGGAAGCAGCATGTTGAACGTAAAGGTGAGCGGATAAACCCTCTGATAGTTCAACGCCATACCTAACTAAGCCCTAGGCGTATGAATCCTACAGTTCAACGGCCAGGATCAAATAGTTCGATCGGGGAATTACTGCTGCTCGTCTATAATTGTGGCTTTTGTAGATGAGAATAAAAACAGCCATCGAAAGATTACCATGACTAATACTCAAACCAAGGAGACATTAATGCCCAAATTGGTAAAAACGTAAACCACACACACACACACTCACACAAATATATATATATACATATATATATATATGTGTGTGTGTGTGTGTGTGTGTGTGTGTGTGTTTTTGCATATTAGCCCTCCAGTCACTAAAGTGCTTACAGAGGTGATTTGTTTATGATGGTGAAGGCTTGTATAGGACGGCGAATAAACGTTTTAGATTAGCGGGATAATAGTGCACCGTTACGCTACAGATTTTCAAAACACTCCTCAAGTTTTGCATTCTCCTAGATGAATTCACTCCTTCTCCTAGATGAATTCACTTTTCAAGGTTAGTGCACAGCCTTCCCAACAAGTTTCCTTATAGCTGACAGGAGAAAAGAAAGATACATGCTTTTACTAAGAGCACTGGAATGAAGTAAATAGTAAAGATTCTCATATATGATGTGAACTTGTCTTGCTGAGTCCATTTCATATGGCAATAATAACTAAGCTATAATATATATATATATATATATATATATATATATATATATATATATATATATATATATATATATATATATTTAAAGATGAAAAAAAGTTGAGAAATATAGGAAAAATAGTCTTATGTGGATTTTTTTTTTTTGTTCTCAACTAATTTCGACCATATGAGCAAAAGTTTCTGCAGAAAAAAGTGTTTCGTAAAGAGAGTTGATTTGTTAGAAAAGCAATGTAAAATGTACTGATATCTATTAGTCTAATAAGAAAAATCATTTCATTTGACTGATAGATATACTATACTAAGAGTACACACGCACACGTGCGTGCAAGAACAGAGGGTAAAGAGGGGTAAAGCAGACTAAAGTAAACACACTCTGGGAAAAAGGGCGAATAACCTCTATATAAAACCCACAACGAACCTGAAAAACTTTCAAACTGTGAACAAGAGAGAGTTCAAGTCTCATTGAGTACGCTATTAACAAAACCTTGTGCTACATATGTTCTTTGACGAAAGCAACAAGCTGGAAACATACACATATATAACAGGTATGTAAGAACAAAATAAATAAAAATACGAATCTCTTCGTGGACCTACCTATTTTAAAATATATCTTTATTCTTTCTTTGGACCTACAACAAACATATATATATATATAGAGAGAGAGAGAGAGAGAGAGATAATTTGATAATAAAACCTTTCTAAATCAGTAAAATACATTACACTATGCTCATAGATGTGGCGCAATTTCACAATATTCTAAATATAGAATAAAATAAATCGATGTGCCCGATACTGAAGTGACCTTTTATTGACACGTTATTCAGACATGACGATACGATACCTGAATATCGGTAACTTTAAACTCAGTCATGAATTTTTACTTTGTTTGGTTCATCTTATTGTTGAAATATATATATATATATATATATATATATATATATATAAGTTGCTATATTAAGTTTGAATATAATGTTTTGTATCTTTATTTTTGTAATTTCTTATACATATGTATACAATTATACATTTTACAATACAATATTCACTTTGTATATTATTTATTTTTTGCACTTTATTATTATTATGATATATATATATATATATATATATATATATGTATATATATATATATATATATATATATATATACGAATGTATAATTTTTCATTTTAAAGGTGTTTGAATATTTTTTCTTCGCCAAGTTACTCTACTTCCTTAACAATAATGCCAATGATGACCACAAATGCAACCTTTCTTATACTTGTGCGTGCATGTGTTGATAAGATTTAGCAGTATCTTTATTTTATCTTATTTATGACAGTGTGGATATATAAATCATGTTTTAGCAAAACAAATTCTAAAATGAAACATGATATTCTTATAAATGCATATTTGTATCATTTCTGTGGAAAAATCTATAAAAGGAACAAATTTTCTCATTTTTTTTACTTTAGCATTTTCTTCCTGCATGTTTCGACTAAGTTGTTAAAAGCATTTTTAGATGGTGAAAAGAATGCAATTGGGTGTTTTTTAATTTATTTTTCTTTAAAGCATCTATATATTCATAATATTCATTTTTTAACTTTCAGAGTTTGAGCCGATGGCAACATCACAAAAGTGACAGAATTCAATCTTCTTTGAACACACACACACACACACACACACACACACACACACACACACACACACACACACACACACACACACACACATACATATATATATATATATATATATACTCTCATAAATACATCGAGACTCAATAAATATACACATATATGTGTGTGAGCATGTATGTATGTATGTGTGTGTGTGTGTGTGTGCGTGCGTGTCTGTGTGAATCTATATATGTGTGTAAACTGTGAGACAGTCAGCAGACAAAATAGTCAGGGTATGTCTCGTGTATATATTTTAAAAATTTTATTTTTGAAAGATGTTTGCCCTGTGGAGAAACATATATGATCAAGTGATGTCTCGAGTGCTGTCTAGACATCAGTATGTCTCTGTGCTAATTTGAAAAATTAAGCAAAATGTTTTTGATAAAACACAGGTTTGTCTGAAGGCAGAACCTTCTGTATTCACTGGAAGTAGTTCTGAACTTTTCTAAAACTGAAAATTCCTCTCAAGAGTAAGATTAGAAGAGACATCGGACAGTAAAGGAAATAAGAGAGCAATGTTTCACTTCATATCAACCATCTTAAAACTTATAGGAGTAAGTGTTCTGAATACTGGAACAGCTAGCACTGGAAAAGACAAGTACACAAGTTGAATAATAGTTTTGTTTTTTGTTTTTTGTTTTTTTTTTGTTTTTTTTTTTTGTTGTTGTTTTTTGTTTGTTTTTTTTTTGTTTTTTTTGCTTTTGTGGGTGGGGATCCTTTCCTTTGTAATACTTGTCAGGATTCAAGGGGAAAATTGGTAATGTGTTTTTCCTTTCTTTTAAAAGGAAAATGTTTTTTTGAGGGATGAATATTTTTCTACCTATAACAGGCAATCTGTTAGGCAATATAACACTGACAATCAATCCAAGAAATAATATAAAAACAAAAACTGAATTATCTTTCATCAGGAAATCGCATGCTTGTCCTCTTTTTACTTTTGGAGTTGGAGGTCATTTTTTAAATTTGTAATGTGATTGGAGGTTGGCTTTGTGTGTGCGTTTGAGTGTGTATATATGCATATATGTATGTGTGTGTGTATATATTAGTATGTATGCAGATGTATATATATATATATATATATATATGCGTGCATGTATATATGTGTATATATATATATTTACATATATATGTGAATGTATGTATATATAATGTGTGTATGTGTACGTCAGTATATATATATATATGGGGGGGAATGTGTGTGTATGCCTGTGTACGCGCTTATTTACACACACTTACATACACACACACACACACACATGCGCGCGCATATATACGAGGATCATTAAATAAGTTTCCAGACTTTTTTCGTATGGACACTTTTATTAATAGTACACACATGAAACTCTAGTCCCCTTCGAAGTAATCTCCTCCGGCTGCAATGCACTTGTTGTACCGTTCTAACAACTTCTGGAAGGTCCCATGGAAGTCCTCTTGTGTGAGCGTGTCAATGACCTTCGTCACAGCCTCTTTCATCTCCTCAATTGTTGTCTCATAACGACAGCCTATGAGCTTAAGGAATAACCAAAGTCACGGGGAGCAAGGTCTGGACCAAAGGGAGGCTGAGGAACTGTTAATGCCCATCTTGGTCAAATAGTCTGTGACAAGGATGGTGTCCTGGACTGGTGCATTGTCCAGGTGGAAATGCCCCTGACCCGATTTGAAGAATGCTGGCCTCTTCCGACGGAATCTCTTCCTGAACTCCCTTAAAACCTCAATATAGTAACCCTAACACTAATCCTAACCCTTTGGCCAATCAACTCTGGTGTATTGACTTCCTTACTCCTCCTACACCTCTCATCATCACTCACAGACTCCCTGCCTCCTTTGAATTTCACTCAAAAACTGATGCTCGATTCATGCAAGATGCTCCAAAAGTGGTGTGAAGCATTCCATACATTTCTGTGGTATTTTTTCCAAGTTTAAAATAGAATTTTATTGCATATCGTTCTTCTAAAGTGTCAGATTGCATTTTTGAAATTCACCAGCTGTGACAATCAGGCTTTAGTAAGTTGTATTCTAATTGCTGCTGTAGCTGTTCATTTGAACCTGAAATCATAAAAATTGGTCAGTCATCTTATATTATCTTATGTTATAGCAATAACATACTGAATTTTCTAGAGTCTAGGACAATTTATAATTCCTGTACAGAAAAGTCTGGAAACTTATTGAATGCACCACGTATATATATATATATATATATATATATATATATATATTTCCTCTTCAAAGAAGCACGCGCAAAAGCAAATAGCACAGTGCAAAATGTATCCTTCTACAATGAAGATTATTAAAAAAAGGATACCCGACCCAACGAAATAAAAAGAATTGTTAAAATTCAACTTAATTTTTCCAATGCTAACTGTTCCTTAAACAGGTAATCATGAACTCCCGCCTAATGAAATGTAAAATAATTGTTTTGTCTTCTGGCTTTTTTTTTTCAAGAAATAAAAAAAAAGTGCTGTGAGTTTAAAGGTCTAATCTACTCTCTCCCCCAAAATTGCAGGTTTCACCCGTAAAAGTTTACCACCTATATATATATATATATATATATATAATTTTTAAAAAATTCCAAAAAAGAGAGGGAAAACTATGGACCTACACCGACCCAAATAGCTGTAAAGCACAACTATAATATACATTCATAAACAATTACTGGATAAATAGCGCTGTGAACTGGGAAGTATCTCCCCTTTTGGAGGAGTATCTTCGGATCATAGAATCATCTCAGCCAAGATTCACTTGATTCTACGCAGAAATACCGAACGCACCGTAAATGATTTACAATATGACTGGTCCTAACTCACCAATGGTGATATTAGAAACCATTGTATGGTAACTGTAAGAAAGAAGTTTGATACTCTTCAGGAGACATCTGAAACACATACTCCGAATGACGAATTTGAAAACCTTATTACCGCCCATATAGAAAAAACAGTCTAGTGCATTCCAAGCCAACCGATAGTCAAATGTAGAGTTACATGGGAAGCAATAGGAATTAGAAAAACGAGATAACATGAAAATTGAATCGTAACTTAATAAAAGAAATCCGACAAATGCTAATGCCCAGATAGAACTAACTTACACATACAAAAATAATAATAAACAACTAGAATACATTCAAGGCTAAATCAAAAAATTTAAAAACTCGGTCGATGATAGACAATCACGATTTTCATGGCAAACAGTGAATTAAAGTGAATAGAAAGAAGAGCAGCAGCTGCAGGAGAGCATTACTAAAAGCTGCCAGACAATGACATTTGATTACATAGTTCTTCGGTTATGCATGGCTCTGTATAAAAAATACAGAGTGAAATGGACAAAAAACTGCATCTGCCTTTTCTTCTCAAAAGGGTGACCTCAGAACCACAAAGAATTACAGAGGCATCACTCTTACTGCCATAGTTGTTAACGTTTATATGGCTTTGCTTCTCAACCATATCAAAGCTGAAATAAAGAAAATCTTAGGAAAAATCAGAACGGTTTTCGGAGAAATCGATCCCCAACTTCACTATCCGTCAAATCATCGAAGGAGTACGTGCAAATAATCTCGAGGCAATAATTTTGTTCGTAGATTTCTCCAAGGCATTCAATTCTATAAAAAGAGGGAAGGTGGAGCACCCCAAATGAATTTGTGGCAGATTGACATAATGATTAGAGTGTTTGCCAATAGCCCAGGAGACCTGGATTCAATACCAGGTCGAGTCAAACCAAAGAATCACGAAATCGTACTTGATAGCGCCTTGCTTAACACTCAACATTATAAGGTACAGATCAAGGATAAAGTGGAGCAATCCACGGAATGGAGTAGCGCCCTCCCTACATCTCAGTGTAGTAGCTATTGAAAAGAGAACCTTCAGGTCACCCTCAACTACGGTCACCAACTTTTACTGTATAAAAACACGACGGAGACACAGACTTCTTCGACATTGTCACTGGAGTTTTGAATAGAGATTTTTTTGCACTATATTTGCTCATAATCTGCCTAGACTACGAACTGTGAACTTCAATCGATCTAATAAAAGAAAATGGCTTTACTTTAAAAAAGCAGACGATATCCTGCAGAAACCATAACAAACACAGATTATGCTAAGGATATAGCGTTTCTTGCAAATACACCAACCCAAACGGAATCCTTGGAGCAGGCAGCAGGAGTCATTGGCCTCTACGTGAACCCAAATAAAACGAGTTTGAAACGAGAAGGAACCATTTACATTTTGGGGGGATATCTCTAAAATTAGTAGACAGGTTCACGTACCTCGGCAGTAATATCTCATTATCTGAAAGGCGTGGACTACTGTCGACATAAAGAAATCTGATCTCTCCGGTAAAATAAAACTGGATTTCTTGCAAGCTCAGTCAGTACATCTATATAGATGCATTACATGGATACTAACAAAATATATGAAGAAAAAATTAGATGGGAACAACGCAAGAATTTTACGTGTTGTTTTGAACAATTTCTAGAGGCAGCAAACTAGAAAACAGCTATTGTATGGCCACTTACATCCCATGAAAATACAATTTTTAAAAAAGACATACTGGGTATTGCTGGGAAGCACGGAAGCAACATCTGCACGGAAGCAACATCTGCCCGGAGCAATGGATGATAGGGATGGATGGAGAGAGAGAGAGAGAGAGTCAAGAAAATCTATGCTAACACCACTAACTGATGATGATGGTATATGTCATCAATAATGACTACAATCCTCACATATTGTGGATTTTTGCTTATAAAAAAGTACATATATATACAAATCCCATATAAACACACATATATGTTGGTGTGTGAATGTGCCTGAAGCAAATAAGTTTAGTGTGTGTATAGATGTGCACAAGTATTGTACAAATATATATATATATATATAAGTAGCGAAATCATTGGTAAGAGGAAAACTATTTTAAAACAATAAAACAGCGAGGGCCCTTTCGTCCGGCACTTGTCAGGCTTAGTCACCGGAAAGAATAATTAAAAACGGGATGTAAACTAGATAATTGGATTGAAGGGACAAGGTGGAGGAAAAAAATTAAGTCACACCAGTCTCCAATATTTCCACAAATATATTTAAAATGTGACTGCTTAAGTGTCTACATAGAGAGGGATGATCTAAAGCGATATAGGTCGCCTCTAAAACATTGAGATGAATTTTGTCTCTAGCTCTATGCAGAACAGAAAAGCAGTCATCTTGATAGTTGGTCCTGCAACTATTTATGGCAAGCAAATGTTCGCCAATAGCAGAATCCATTGCCTGAGAATGCCCGGATGTTTGTCAGCCTTTAGTTATAATACCTGTGGGTACATGCTATCTAATTCTCACTTCCAGGCGTTGACAAGTCCGACCTATATATATCGAACTACATCGACATTCGAATTTATATATCAATAAACTTTGTTTAAAGACAGGCAACTTGTCCTTATGTATAGAATTAAAGGCCGTCTTAGTAGAGAAAATTGGTCTTACATTAACAGCATGATAACAACGGTACACAGAGGAGGCAACCTTCTCGGCAAAGGACTGTCTAGCAGGACCAACCGAAGGAAGTCTAAAGTAAACAGGACATTTCGGAGGACCGAAGGTTTTGTTCTTATTTTTTAACCTGGTCACTGTTAACTTGATATTATCGCCAATGACTTAGAAAGGACCTTCGCTGTTTTATTGTTTTAAAATAGTTTTCCCCTTACCAACGATTTCGCTACTTATTTGTTTATACAAATTTTCGTGTACCAAGAACATATATATATATATATATATATATATATATATATATATATATATATATATATATATATATATACAGACAAATGTTAAGAGATACATGCAATAAAGAGATAGTAATCAGTGGAAAAAGATAAATAAATTTTATTGGAATCACAAGGGCTCTTTCATAGCATTTGTCTGTGTAAATTTATATATTCTAATAACTTATATATGTATGTATATATATATAGGCTTGCACTCAAACAGTCCTCTCGCTCTCTCTCTCTCTCTCTCTCTCTCTCTCTCTCTCTCTCTCTCTCTATCTCTCTCTCTCTCTCTCTCTCTCTCTCCCAAATATTTATGCATGCTTACAAAAGTATATTATTAAAACCGAAGTCCACAAAACATATTCATTTTACGAAATATATATTGATTTTTCCACATAATTTCCTTCATTCAGTCTTGAATATCAACTGCATAGATAGATCATTTTACATTGAACGTTTCAGATTAAAAAATTCAGCTAATAACTACATGTTAGGCTCCAGACTTATTAGTCGACCTTTGTGAAGTAGATGCTACTCCAAATTTTAGAAACTTAAAGTTCAAAAATGATCCTATAAAGAAAGAATTGATATATATATTTTTCATTTATTGGGATTTCGAAACGTATGAAATATTTGGTGATTCATGAGTAACATTACCATGATAGATGAACCGATTTCGATGGGTATCTTGAATGCCTCACATATATGTTATTGCAATGTTTTGTTACCGAAAGATAATTCCTTCATGCTTTTTGTTTCAGCTGTGTATCAAGCCATCGGGATTAGCTCGCAAGATTAAGCTTCCTGTGGACATAATCATTGGCACTAAACCACTTCAGGATGTGTACCATGCAACGTTTTATCATCATGCGTTCCCATCGCCCACAGAGTCATGTCGGCTGTTCAGCCCATTTCTTTGTGATACATCTTCTGACCAAGTTTTTCTCACAGACTCTTCATTTCATCACCACATGCTGCCTACTGCTCCGCCCTGGGAAGATGACGACGATATACCTTGACTATATGGACGGTTAAGTTGGTAAGTTTAATTTTTGTCTTCAGTCGTTCTAGTACTTTAAAAAAAAGGCGTTGTCTGAAAGGGAGATTGTTATTTTGTTGGTCTTTGATTTCAAATGACGGCTTTATAGAAACCTACTTGGTTATTGTTCGCTTGTAAACTCCGATAGACTTCCTGGGGAACATACGACTTTAGCCACACCATATCTGTGATGGTACAACACTTTCAGTTGCAAATCGATTTTCATAGGGCCGAGCTGGCTAGCCCATGTTTCCTAATTGTGAATTAAAACTTTTTTCTCCTCATTTCATTGAAAACTGATTTAGCACTTAGCTTAACTATATAAAATAAATATCTATCTGAATATAGCCTAGCCAGAAACCAAAATGATCACTGACATCTTTTTTTCATTGCTTTTTTCATTGCTTTTTTACGCTTGTTATGAACAAAAATGGACGTTGATTTCTTTCTGTGTAAACTTCAACAGTCAATATTTAAATATAAATTAAACATGTAAAAAATGTCGTTCTTGATTCTCTTTTCTTTTTTGTCAGAAAGAAACAATCCAGGAAATATTTCTAAAATAAAGAAAAATCTTCTTTCATCAATTATTACCCGTTACTGCATTGTTAATCGTCTAATTAGTGTTTTCTTTACATGACTTCAGCAATTCATTGAATAACACAAATAACTTTCAGAAATATGGAGTTCGAAAGAGTAATAAGATTTATTGCATTTTGAGTCTGATGTTTGAAGATCATGCCTTCTAAACGGTGCATCTTCTTATGTGAATTTTAAAAGAGACACAAAAACTAAAGAAATGAACAAAAAGTATCCATAGACAATTTTTTCATGTCAGACGATAAACACATCGTATCAATCAGCCAGTTAAAGAGGATTATCGACTCTTTAAGGATTTATAATGTACACATATCCATGCAAAAACACGGTCCAATGAAAAACCACACACGAAAAAACGGATATGAAAATAATTGCACCTCATATCTTTTCACCATTTTTGTTATATTAATTCATTTAAGTGTTGTTATATTAAAATTTCAAAATTTTGCTCTCTCATAAAATAAAGGGTGTTTAAAAAGGATATCAATTTCCGAAACAAAAATAATGTAAATATGTTGTTTTTCTTTACCGATCTCAATGATCACGTCTTTAGTAAAAAGAAATATCTAAAAAGGAGAAATTAGTGAAGATTTTTCTTGAGAAGAGTGATATTTACTTAAATTTTGCCGTTTTTGATAGTAAGGTTTTCCCTTGAAGAAAAAGAACTGTCTTATTTGAAAAAAGGTAAATAAAAGTTATCTATCCAATTAGATCTTAGTGTTTTATGTCAAAAGTATAAGCTTACATATTATTTTTTTCATATCTAATTAATGGAACGAAACACGCACAAAAAATTTGAATGAAAATTTCTTTTAAGATAAATGTTAGCTTCTTTTCTTAATTACCGAAAATTTTATTAAAATGGCATATATAGATACTGATTTAAAAATTCATGTCTATCCATGACATATTGGTAACTTAGTAAATGTCAATACCCAAATAAATAACGAAGAAAGACCCACCATCACCAAAAAAAGAACTATCCCAAGCAATTATTGACTGATAAGGTGTTTACCTGTGATATGGAAAATCCTGACTACACAGATTAATGAAGAAATCTACTATTTGCTAAAAATTTGAGAAATATTTTCGGAAGTACATAAAAGGCGCCGCAAGGGAACAAAGGGAACAGACGACGTACTATATATAGATCAACAAATATGTATCCATGATATTGATCGACTACAAAATAGACTATGATATGGTCTCGCACACTTGGATAATAGAATATCAGAAAATGTACAAAATATCCAACAAATTCATAAACTTCATGACGAAAGCCATGAAAGACTGGAAGGTGGAATTTACTGCTGAAGGACAAAGTCGAGCAGGAGTGAAAATCGAAAAAGGCAAAGAAGTGTAGACCCTGATACAAAGAAAAGGAATATACTGCCACGAAGAGCGATAACGGAAAATATAGAATGGACAAATCAGGAAAGCTTCAGAACACTTGCAGAGAATGAAAATGACTCGTACTTAGGACTATTGGAAATGAACCGTATGAAGCAAGCAGAAATGAAAAAAAAGAGGAAAAGAATACCCCGGAAGAACAAGAAAATATCTTGAAACCAAGCTCTGCGGCCGAATTTTCATCAAAGGGATAAACACCAAGGTAATCCTCCTTCTAATGTACTCAGGATCATTCTTGAAATGGAAAAGGGGGAAATATATCAAAAAAAGGGAAAACTGAGAACTATGTGAAAGGTATCTCACCCAAAGCATGACGCAAAATAGATTTCATGTATCAGGAAATAAAGGGCGAAGAGGACTCGTCAGCATTGAGGACTGCGTAGATGCATCAATAGAAGAATTCGTGGACTACATTAAAAAGAGCAAAGAAAGCCTAATTATAGCGGCCAGAAACAGCATTGGCAACGTAAGAACAAATTGAAAAACAACAAAACTAGGAAACTGAAATAAAAAGGAAAAACCACTGTATGGGTATTTCAAGCGACAAACTGGCAAAGATTGCACAGGAAAAAACCTGGAAATGGCGACGAAAGGAAAAGCTTAAGAGAGAAACTGAATCTCTTTCAATAGCAGCACAAATCATTGCCATAAGGACGAATGATCTTAAAGCGAAAATCGATAATACGCAAAAGAATAGCAAGTGCAGATTATATGGAAAAAGAGATGAAACGGTTAATCACAGAATAAGTGAGTACAGTAAACTAGCACAAAAGTAGTACAAAACCAAGCATGGTGGAGTAGAAAAGGAAATCCGCTGTGAATTGTACAAGTGATTAAAATTTAACCTTACTACCAAATGGTAAATGCACAAACCAGAATCCTTCCAGGAGAATGCAATGCATTTATTAAAGTTCAATAATCAGCCAATTTTTAGTTTCTTTTTAATTATCATCGTTTTTTTTTTGTTCTTTTGCAGTCTGTTTTTTTTTCATACCATTTTTTCTAACATTTTTAATTCGAGCATTGGTCAACATAATTAAATAAGCGTTAGTCTCTTGACAATTTTTGTTAACTTATAATTCTTCACATTATTTCATAAGATTAAGTTCCCGTACATAGGATGAGTTTTCAGCTAGTAATAATACTTACAGTTTGTATCATTTCCTATCCTAGAGTCAAAAACACTATATAGGTCAGAAGTTGAAAAATGTTGCGAGATCTCATCATGAGTGGGGAGAAAAAATCCCTCACAAAAGTGAAAGAGATCGATATTCAAAACTTATAAATTGCATAAATGTTTTAGGAGGAGCCAAGCTGACATTCACCCTTAATCCGTGGAAAGTAAAAATCACATTGCCATTTGCAGCTCAGAAAATGGTATCCTTTAAATTACTTAATTGAATGATGCACCTTTCTGGATGGAGAGGAGAGTGAGTGAGTGAGTGAGTGAGTGAGGAGAACATGTAAGAATAATAAATAGCAACAAAAAAAGAAATGTGGCATGTGCTTTCTCCTTAGATAAATTAATTATTGATTTCTGCAAAGAACTCTTCCCACAGACGATGCCATTCATTGTTCAATGAATAAATGACTGGGTAAATACAACTATTAAAAAAGTTCCATCGATATCAGCCTTACAAAAGAAAGAATTGTGTGAATCGATGCTTTGGAAAAAAAAGAGCGAAGAACCTTTTACTTTTTTCTGACATTGATTAATTTGATCAATGATTCAATCCTTGAATCATCAAAATTTAATCAATGATAACACCATTCTTTGCCTGAATTCAGAATAATCCCAAATCCTTGCTTTATCTGGGACAGATGGGTTTCCTTCTGGCAGACGAACAGTTAACAGCAATTTTTTTTATGCGAGTCATACGCGTATAAATAAAGATATTAATAAAATTTGCTGAGTAATTATTAGTTGTTTGTTGTTGCTGTTGTTGCTGCTGCTGCTGTTTTTACTATGAGGGATGCTTCAAAAGTAATGCTTCCTATTTATTTTCCCGAAAATTCCAACTAGTTCTTGAAATGCTATAACGTCCATAAATAAAGAAAATTTTTAGCAAAAAAATATGTTTCCACAGAGTCACCACTTCTAGTTATACATTTTTGCCTGCAATGAATTAGAGTATTTTTTTCATTTTCGTTCCTATTTTTTTTCACGCACATTTTCCGATCATCACTACAGTAATCAATCAATAAAATCAATGGAAAATATGTCTCAAACTGACATCTCTGTGATGGGAGGAACCTGGTTGAATATGCCAGTTCCTATTTTAGTGGTCACAAAAACAAATGAATCATTTAAGCTTATCCTTCATCTTTCTCCAATTGCTTGGCGCAGTAGTTGTTTTATGCACAGCGTCAATATTAGAAGTGATATTTTTATAATAATATTCTTATTCGATGTAATATCAATCATTACCCATTTTACTCGTAGTTTTTCCGCCTTAAGTTTTAATTTTTTTTTTTTTTTTGCAACTACACAGACCGTAAATCTACATCCGACACTTAACAGCATCGGAAATGAAAGATAAGTTTCCTGATGAAAGTTGATTCGGCATTTTTTTTTTGCTTCGGACTATAAGACCAAATCCAACCAGTTAGACATACCATTTAAAATATTTTTAAAAGTCATTACATTTATACTAGTAATAATAGTGTGCAAAAGCTAATTAAAAATAATGCAACGGGCTATAGGAAAAGAGGAACAGTATACTTAATTTGATCATTTGCAAGACGTAAAAATTCTTGTAACTCAATCACCAAAGCAGCTCCCGGAGGAAAAAAGAATGCGTTATTGAGTCTTGCAAAGAGTTGTCTTTTATTCCGATCTGCTCTCTTTAATGGCGGTCACAAAATTCTATATTCATACGGTATGAGTAGTTGCAATGAAAAGCATCTAAAATTAAAATTAAAATGAATAAAAAACGTTAAGCATGATTCTCTTTTTCTTGAGCCAATGATAACTTGAACAGTTTGTGTATTATTTTTGATAGGCATCAAAATTAAAGTCATGAATTGTATTAAAATTCTTGCAAAAATATCTGAATGTATCAAATAATGGAGATCTCAAGAATTGTATCAAAGCAATTGCAATGAAAAAGAACTAAACTTATAATGAAAGAAATGCTAAGACAAAATATAATAATGATTGACAATGCTTTGTCAAATAAAATCGTAATAGTGAATTTTCTGATATGAAAATATTACCCCCAATATTTTCATTATTCCCATATTTTTATCTCAAAAGTTAGAAATATTACTATTTTTTCAATTTTGTCAGAATTTCAAAGATCAAATACTTTGAAATATTTCTTAAACAAGTGTTTTGACAAGTTTTTGTATGAAATTCTTACAATTACGCAAACTTTTCATGTGTGTGGTTTCAGAACTGTTGACTTTTTCGCATCATTTTAATCTCATTGGCAATATGCTGCCCCTGATCACCTTTTAAAATTGTTTTGTGCATTTTTCTTTTTCTTTTTCGTTTCTTCAACAAAAACATCACAGTTTAAAAAACGTAACAATACGAAGTATCTAGTCTTGAACTAGATGACTTTCGGGTGATTTTTAAGACCACTGGCGGTAAAACGAATCAAAGAAAAGCCAAAGAGCACATAAACTGGAAAGCTATTATTAAAAAAAAACAAAGATAGAGATACTAGTCTGAATAATGTTTTGGATAATAAAAATTATATTCTTCACTAATTCATATAACTTGTGAAGATAACTAATCCAAATTATATGCGAAATAATGAAAATAAGAGATTTGAAAAATTCAGAAACCACTGAAAAAGACACATATTCTCAAAACTTCGAAAAACATTTAATAACATTAATTTGAATATAGTACACAATTATGAAATGCCTTCACTGCACAATATATGAAAACGCTTGCAAAGATGTCCAAATGTACGAAATAATGAAAAAAACTTCACCTCATAATTCATATAACATGTAGGAACATATCAATCTGAATAATGTACTGAATAATGAAGACAGGATCATCAGATAGTCTGTCTGATAACGATAGTCTCCCCTGCGTCAAACTTTCAATCGAAGTGTGAGGAATTGTGAGTTAATAGTTCGATATTTTAGTATCATTATAGTCCTGTCTTTGAACATTTAGCACTTTTTATTAACTGCAACATTTTTGCTCTAATTTATACGTGTGTGTATGTATGTGTGCAAGAAAGAGACTAAGTGTTAAGGTTTTTTGAATTGATCAAAAAAAGAATCAGTTTTTTTTTTCTATAATTTAATTGAATTTTGGAGAAAGATTTGATAAACGATGTCCGAAGTTCGTCGAACAATCGAATGAATATGTAGTATGTATTTTGATACTTCTGTCATTCCTACCTTAGTCGGGCTGAGAACGTTTCAGAACCACTGGTACATACACATGTGCAATATCAAATCGAGAGTCTAATAAAAACATTTATTTTACTCGGCAAATGTTTTTAAACCTAATTACTTTACCTCATTAATGCACTTAAACCAACGCTTCTCATTTAATCTCACAAATCGAACATTTTGCTGAAAAAAATTTCCGATCAAATTTTAACCAAATAAGCCAGGTTATATATATATATATATATATATATATATATATATATATATATGTGTGTGTGTGTGTGTGTGTGTGTGTGTGTGTGTGTGTGTGTGTGTGTGTGTGTGTGTGTAATTTTGCATTTCTGTCACACTCTTAAATCTGACTGAATGGATGAATATTTTCAAACTAAACATTAAGTTTGCTTCAATAACGACAATGAAAGGAGAAAAATAAGTTAAAACATAATAAGCAAGATTTATGTTATTTTGTAGGGTACCCGGCGTTCAATTGAATATCTACGGGCCTACAGAGATATATTCATTACATTCTCAAAAGGTCAATATTTCATCTAAATCTTATGATATATATATATATATATATATATATATATATATATATATATATATATAGGAAATGTTTTTGGTCTTCGTTAAAATACTACGAAGTCAGGCAAATTCTCACTCCAAATCTCTCTCTCTCTCTCTCTCTCTCTCTCTCTCTCTCTTAAATATATTTCAGAATTAAGAACTACAGGACAGGATTTGGGAAGGAATAATAGATTTGAACAAATACAGTCACAGATATAATAAATTTCCCCTAGCAGAAATAGGCACTTTTAAGAGTTTAGTCTTCATTTGGTTCTAACAGTAGTTTCTGCTTTATGAACATTTTTTATATGTCCATCGCATCATTGATTACGCTATTGCTCCTAACCCATCGAATCATACTTCTCGATTTCTAATTCCTACAAACGCATTCCTAGTCATAATACATTAGACACAGTTTTTCGCATCTGTATTAACTGGTTGTCTTTCACTGGAGTCTGGGTGACAACAAGTCTCATCAGGTTTCTTAGACTCTTCTGTGTATTCTGATCGATCTCAGGGATGCTGTAGTCAAGATTGCCTCTATTCTTTCA
The DNA here is from genome assembly GCA_963585895.1 of Sepioteuthis lessoniana. NCBI lineage: Eukaryota > Metazoa > Mollusca > Cephalopoda > Myopsida > Loliginidae > Sepioteuthis > Sepioteuthis lessoniana. The sequence continues at coordinate 58,678,625 of OY757912.1, forward strand.
CTGATTCGATTCTTCTAGTTACTTATATAGGCCCTTATAGACCGTTCCAAGCGCACAAACTACAATTGGTAATAGAGTTACTCTCACATTCCGCAGTTTTTTAGTTCACTGACCAGGTCAGAGTAGTTGCTTGTCTTTTCGCTTCCTTTTCAGTCTGTGGCCTGCCAGAACAGAAATATCCACAAGACGGCAATTTTTTTTAACACTAGGTCTGATCTTCTGGTAAGAATTATGTGATGTCTTTGTACCTTAAAATCCCAGAGAATCTTATGCATCTCATTTTCTAGATAGGATTCTGGTTTGTGCATTTACCATTTGATGGTAAGGTTAAATTTCAATCTCTTGCACAATTCACTGTGGATTTCCTTTTCTACTCCATCATGTTTGGTTTTGTACTACTTTTGTGCTAGTTTACCGCACTCGTTTATTCTGTGATTAACTGTTTGTAGTAGTAATGCCACGAACAATCTTACCTCGAAGAAACAGAAAGTGTGCTCTCTCTGCTACCGGCACATGGAAACAAGACGAAGAAAAGGACGCAAGAGGTGTGACTTGTTTTATGGAGGAGAACGAGATAAGCCTCCGTGAAGTGGAGAGATTTGATGAATATAAAAGAGATTAAGTTTGAAGTGGAAAAGAGTAGTATTTTGCTGATGTCTAATCGGTGAACATCCATCCGTTTATTTTGCGTGTTGAATAATTTGACTACTCCCCAATTGGTTGACTCCACTTCGACTAGACTTTTCCAAAACCTCGAACAAGCTATTTCGGCATACATGTACCCAGACGCCAATGGCCGGCAAAGCATTTGACATTCGGCTGATTCCCGAATTTCATGGCGTCTCATCCGACCACACGGTGTCAGAATGGTTGGAACAGGCGGAGCCGGTGTGCGAAATGTGTGGTGTTGACAACGTTGAACGTGTTCTACCACTAAGGCTGAGAGGTGGGGCTCTGTCAGTATACCGACGGTTAACCTGTGACCAAAGGGAGGATTTACAGCAGGTAAAACAAGCCCTCCTCGTGGCTTTTGCGCTGGACCCTTTTGTTGCATTTGACACATTTGTCTCGCGCCGTTTGCGCCTCGGGTAAACTGTGGACGAATATTTGGGTGACCTACAGGACCTAGCGCGTCTGATCGAAGAAAACACCTCTGACCGATGGCTCAGTTGCGCTTTCGTGTCAGGACTCCCTGGTCCAGTTAGACGACAATTACGTGGGACCTCAAGGATGGAACACATGACCCTAGAACAGATTCTTGCTAGGGCTCGAGCTCTTATGACGGAAGAGGCAGAGGTTGATGAGCCTGTTGCTGCGGCGGCCGGGCGACGCCGAGTTCCTCCTCATTGTGCCTGCGGCACCACCTTCAACCCCCGACAAGCATAATGCAGTCGCAGTGCAGTGCTACAAATATGGAGGTCCCAATCACTTTGCCAGAGACTATCGGCAGCCCGGGGGCAAATCACGAAGAGTGCTCCCGGAGATACGCTGTTATCAGTGCCAACAACAAGGACATGTCGCATCAACGTGTCCGGAAAAGTAGGTAAGGGGCGAAAGGCCGGCACTACTCTCTCCCCGCATAAACTAGAAGAAGTACTTCCTGTAATAAAACAGGTGAAAGAATACACGGTCGATGAATGTGTCCTTGGTCAAATCTAGTCAAAATAAGGCCGATCGATTAACAAGAGTGCCTCAGAGGTGGCTGGATGCAATTAAAAGGAACACTGGGCCTGTGCAACCTACCTGCACTGCGTCCGTGAGCTCAGTTGGGCTTGACCAGATCAAGATTGTTCACCGATAAAGCGGTCATCCTTGTGTGCGGCGGACACTTTATTTTGTGAAACAGATTGCCACTGGGGTCTCTAAGGCCGCAGTGAAAACCGTCATCAGAGAATGTGAAGAGTGTCAGTCGATCGATCAAGCACTCGTGCACTGGTCAAAGGGGGCTTTGAATGTTAAACAAACCTGGCACTGGGTAGCGATGGATATTACCCATTGTAACAGTTCCCATTTTTTGACGGTGATCGACTGCGGCCCCGCTCGGTTTGCCATCTGGCGACGTCTTCCTCGACAAGATGCGACAAGTGTAATCAACCAGCTGAAGGCGCTCTTTTATGAGCGGGGCCCGCCGACAGAGATTCTAACAGATAATGACACTGCCTTTCGGAGCAACCTGCTTAAAACCTTTCTAGATGAGTGGAGAGTCCGACTTCGATTCCGCTGTGCATACGTCCCCTCTGGTAACGGCATCATCGAGCGATATCACAGAACTGTTAAAAGGATCGCCGCCAGAAAACGGTGTACTATACCAGAAGCAGTATACTGGTACAAGGTCACGCCAAAGGATGACGTATCCTCTGCTACAGCACCAGCCAATATGGTCTATCGGTACCGCATACGGCTGAAAGGAATCAATGGAACACCGGCGCCGTCACATAATTAACAGCAGGCCGTTTTCAAACCGGGTGACCGAGTGTGGATAAAGACTCCACATGGACGATGTACCACAAAATATAAAGTGGGACGTGTGACCGGATTTACCAGTGCACAGAACATAACGGTCGACGGAATGCCACGCCATGTGAAAGATCTGCGACCCATAGTGGGACCAGGCCAGCCGACGGTCTGTTCTGACATGGTTTCAGAGGATGCGAGCGAACAATTTGCAACCATTTGAGAGAGACCATGTGAACAGGCACCCAGCACAAATGCAGGTGATACCACTTCCAATAATACTTCTGATGAAAACCAAGTGACTTTACTACCACGAAGAAGCATACGGCACAAAAGACCACCTCCCGAATGTTTCATGTGTGATCATAGGATCATGGGGTTGTAGTAGTAATGCCACGAACAATCTTACCTCGAAGAAACAGAAAGTGTGCTCTCTCTGCTACCGGCACATGGAAACAAGACGAAGAAAAGGACGCAAGAGGTGTGACTTGTTTTATGGAGGAGAACGAGATAAGCCTCCGTGAAGTGGAGAGATTTGATGAATATAAAACAGACTAAGTTTGAAGTGGAAAAGAGCAGTATTTTGCTGATGTCTGATTGGTGAACATCCATCAGTTTATTTTGCGTGTTGAATAATTTGACTACCCCCCAATTGGTTGACTCCACTTCGACTAGACATTTCCAAAACCTCGAACACTGTTTCATCTCTTTCTCCACGAAATCTACACTTGCTATTCTTTTGCGTATTATCGATTTTTGCTTTAAGATCATCGGCCCTCTTGGCATTGTCCTGATCAATGTCATGGCTACATATATGTTGATCTATATATAGAGTAAGTTGTCTGTTCCCTTTGTTCCCTTCCGGCACCTTTTCTGTACTTCTAAAAATATTTCGCTACCTTTAAGCGAATAGTAGATTTCTTCATTAATCTGTGCAGTCAGGATTTTCCACATCACAGGTAAACACCTCATCAGTTCTTTTATAGTTCTTTTTTTTTTCTTTTTTGGTGGGTGTAGGGTCTTTCTGGAGCAGTGCAGTTTTCCCATTCGTTATCAATTTATGTATACTTGCTTCTTCTAGACATTTACTAAGTTTCTGAGCCAATATATTGTGGATGGAAATAAATTTTTAAAATCCGAATCCATGTATGCCATCATGGCCCGGCGTTTTCCAACTTGATACCTTCTTGAGTGTTTCTGTTATCGAGTTCAGTTTTGTGTCCGACTCGGGCCTTCTTCGATTCCTTATAAATCTGTTTTCAGATCATTTATCTATTCAGCCTTTCTGTTGTGTTCTTTCTGTTTCATTACTTTACTCAGCCCTGTCATCTTGAACATTAGAATACACCGATTGCATCCCAGTAGAGTGGTAACCCCCCCCCACAAACAAGTATCCTGGATATAACACTAAACAATCTGGTTGTGAACTTCCAGTAATGCTGGAGCTTTGAGGAATGCGGAGTACTCCTTCATTGCCAGCGCACCCAAGTCCACTTTGGCCTGGAGTGGTAACACCTGATTGGGTCCGATCTATGGGTCAACTCGAACTGTTTGACATTCAAACCGAGTGTAAACAAATGGATTTTGCTAAATTGAATTGCTTGAATTAGAACTGTTTTATCATTTAACTGTGTATAAACAAATGACTAATGTTTAATTGAATTGTTAACGCTATAAAGCAATACTTGAAACTGTTTAAGTCTGTTAACTTATGTTTACAAACCATATATATCTAATATATAAAAATAAATGGGATTTGGCTTTAAATAACCTATAATTGTTATATCGTCATCTACATCATCACAACGACACAATAATTAAGACGCAGTGACAATGACAGACGCAGTGACAATGACAGACGCAAGGATAATGATAAAGACGCAGGAATGCTTCTTTAACAATATTTACCTCTCACTTTATTGTAAGGGTTCGAAAAGGTTGTGTGGGGTTTTACTGTGAGAGGGGGCTGGAGACAGAACATAACTGAAATATTTTGACCCCACTGTTATGACCGTAACGTTGTATCTTTCTTGTTCTCTAGGGCTGCTCAACCGGAGGACTAGGGCCCACTCTGCTGAATGCTGGCTTTCTTTACTGCATCTTATCAGCATCTTCTCTGGACCCCACACTCTATCGGGGTTCCTGAGGCCCCCCTCGGTCGGGTGTGGCTTTCCCTACCATATCTCGTCTCCAACTCCGTCCGATCATCAACTGGCTGGAACTCTACTCAACTGTACTCTGTTCAATTCGTCGGCCGTATATTACCTTCAAACTCCCACGCGGAGATATGGACACGCCTCCACGCCTCCGTAATTTCTTCCGATATCTGGCGATCAGGATGTGTCACTTCCGCTATCTTTGGAATGGTCTGTGTGATCGTCATCGAGCGGAAATAACTGTCATGCAGTTCACAGGTCACTCTCTTCCGGTGCGTCAGTCTATGAGTGTACCATGGGAATTTTCTTACCTCGTCCCATTTCATCAGCCAATTTCCGCCCACGCGATTTCCTCTCATAACTGCCATTGGAATGTGTCACTTCCTTCCGGTGCATCATCTTGAATGGCATTTTGGGCCGGGTCAAAAGGTCAAAATATAACATAATGCCTGAAAATCAAACCAAACCAAACCTTTATTTTACTTCAAAATTGTTTTTTTTTTTTTTGCATCCTGATGTTGGTTTGTCCTTACACGTTCTCTACCGATTTATTTTTTCTTTCATTTTAGGGGGGCGGGGAAGGAATTGTTTTTATTGCTTAACCCTGTCCCGATATCCTTTGAGTCTTCTTTCTAATTTCTTGTGATTTATTTTTTCCAGTTATATTGTCAAACTTTTTTCTGGTGTTTTGCTTTAGTCTTTTCATTCCATTGTAACCCGGCATCTTCTTCTTTCCTTGTCACAGTTACTTTATTAATCCTTCTAGTTTCATTTTTCATACTGGTTTTTATATTTCTGCTCGGGTTCCTTCGCGGAAAACCCACGTAATATTGATTATTTTTACTCCTCCATAAATTAGCTCCTTTAGTTCCGTGATGTTGTCCGTTGGGATACTTTTTAATAATTTACTTTTCCGGTTTCTACCTTGACTTTTTTCCTGCCTTGATACGTAAGGAATGGTACAGTAGTCTTCTTTTCAGTCATTATTTTCTTTATTAACTCTATATTTTTCTGTCTTCTTGAGTTAACATTGATAATGTGTTGCTGGGTACTGAGATGATTTGCTTTTCAGTATTTTCTGTTTCAGTTCGTATGGGAGGTTCTTCATGAACAAATTCTTCACGATTTACCGATCGACATCTCAAGGTCACAGTCTGGTCAGCAAGCATTTTACTTGCTTTATTAAATCCAGCTGATTTTGTCCAAATTTCGACAATTCTTTTTCTACTCACTCTTTGTGCTACATTGCTTTTGAAATAGCAGTGGATTACATTTTTGTTGTGTTCTCTTGTCCGTGTTTCCATTGTTTTTCGTTTTTTAGTGTACCTGAAATTAGAACAGTCAACATTCACAGGGTGTAGAAGGTTCCCCATGTTGATTATCAAGGGAGCACTTACTGATCATGACACTCAGATCTATCATCTGTCTAACGTTCATTTGTATTTAGATTTTAGATTTTTCATATTGTGATTATATATAACCCAGGAGTTGTTTATCATGTCTTTATGTTACAGATGTGACCTGGTACATTCACGTCCTTTTGCTCTAAAGAGAAGTTATCCTTGTATTACGGAAAAGTGTGTAGATGAGGGAATAAAACACCGATCTACATTTTTAATGAATTTCATTTCTTTAACTTGAGTGAAACGTTTGTTGAAAAACAAAAATCACAAACTCTTTTCTTGTAAGAAAAGATAATAATTGTTTGAGCATTAATAGTTAGATAAAAAGAGAGACAATATCATGCATTCGATATAGTTGTTTGCATTGTCTAAATCTAATGAATATATTTTGTGTGCGTAAAGATCTTTTTGTGAGTATATCACTTTGTAAAAGAGAAAGTATATGCAGCTAAAATATATCAGCTTGCAAAGTGTGTAATGATTGTATGAAGATATCTAAAATACAGAATATTTTCGTCGATTTTAAAATAATTAGTGTTGAAATTACACGCATTCTTGAAAGAATAGAATATGATGTTTTCACTTTAAAGAAATAAAGTCAATGAAAATTTATCTATATCGTCGCTTATTTATCAGATTAAGGTAGGCTTGAAATTAAATTTTAAAAGTTGATATGTGATTTTATTTGATTAAAAAATGTATTTTTAACACTTCGGGAAGAAAAAGGTTTCTTAAATTATTCTGGGTTTTAATCCTTCAAATTTTGTGCTGCAAATCAAATATTATTGTCTACGAAATCTCCAAGAAAATTTTAAAAGCGTGAGTAGACGTCAATTGGTCAATAAATACAAAATATAAATATAAAAAATTACAGCTCCACGAGCCTATTTTTGCACAAAACTGAACATTTTTTTACTTTGGAAATCAATTTTTACAGCAGAAATCCATATCTTAAATTCAATGAATTTTACTCTTCTCTGCGTTTGAATCGATGTTATCACTTTATATGTCGTATGTGATTAGTCGCTAGGTTTTTTGAGTTTGTTGTTTCTATTGCTTTTGGTAGCAGGTATGTTACTCCAATGAGCTAATCAGGCATTTTTTCAGTTTCTTTAATGAATTCGGATATAAGTTTCGTCATTAGTTGATGTGTGGAGGATATGTGGGCGAGCCAAAAGGTTATTATCTTATCTATTCCAGGTAACTTCCATTTATGTGTGCGTTTAAGTGTATTAATAATGTCTTCTATTGTAATATCTTCGTAAATCTGTGGTTCACTATTTTTATATGTGTATGTATATTTTCAATCCACCTTGCTTTTTTATAATTGGATTTCTTATTGTTCCTTAATCATTTTAATTCTTCAATCGTTGGGGGTTTCCTTTACATTTATTATCTTTTTTAATTTTTCTATTTTCATTATCTCTTTTTCTATTTCTTGATAAGATTTTTTTGGTTCATCTTGAAATACTTTGCTATGTCTAAAAAAATTTCTTCGTTTTCATGTCTTTAGTTCAATTACATTATTCATCTTTTCTTTCGTTATCAGGATCTTATCAATTGATATCATCTCATATTTTCTTTTAATATTTTTTGGTTTTCTTGTTTTCACTTTGACACTCTTATTCCTTTCATGAAGTATGTATATTTATCTTCTGTATTCATTTACTTCTTTTTCTATCCTTAATTTCCATTTGGGTTTCTTAAAGCTCTTTTATTTATGTGTTATAGTTATTAGGCGAATTACTGTAACAATCGCATGTATTATTTCATTTAAGTGTAAGATTCGGTTTAAAGTCTTGTAAAAGATCTATGGCATAATCTTCCACCTTTATCTGCGTAAGGTTATTTTTGTCATGTTTATCTATTTATTTATTTAGTCACTCCTTAGGAGTTTTTAACACCAGCGCTTGCAGATGGTCTTTCACTGAAGTTTGAGCGACAGCAATTCTCCTCAAGTCTCCAGGACTCATGTCAGTATTCTGGCTGGACTTTATAATGCTATAGCTTGGATGGTCTCCACTCTTCCACTTATTTCGAAGTCCACCTGACCCTTTCCCAATCTTTTAGTGACTGTACCGAGTGCACTGTTTCAAATGGTATCACCGTCACATTCATGATTGATAGTTTTTTTCAGTTCCCTAGTTAGGTACTTATTTCTCTTTTCACCTTCCTTTAATGTGCTCTGTTGTCTCCTGGGACGGCAAAGTACACAATTCGGCAATTTCTCTGTTTTTTGTTGACTATCACTTGGTTTGATCGTCTGGCCGAGATTAGGGGATTTGTCTGTATCTCAAAATGCCAGAGTACTTTGTGAGTCACCTTCACCAGGACTGTTTCCAGGTTGTGCATGTACCATCTGTTCGTATTGTGACGGTGCCTAAAATATTTATCCCAGGACGGGAGTTTATTTTTCACACGTGTAAAGTCGGGGCAGTCTGGCACTTGATCCCTCACAAAATAAGTCCCAGTTAAAGATTCCTTCTTCGGGCACATGGGAACTGGCAGATAATGTGGGGGTTACTTTGGGGCTAGACTGACCACCGCTGGCAAGGGGTTTCCAAATTTCACGTTACCCACACCCACCAGGCCACTTCGTCTTCCTACCCATTAGGCTAAAGGAAGACATGGACCTCTAGGTTTAGATATATATTATTATTTATCGTAGTCGACAATTTCAATTTCCCGTGTAATTTTTTAAGGCGAATAGGACAGTTAGCGAAAATAAATTGAAGCGAATGAAGCTGAAAAAAATATGCAAAAGAAGGCAACTCGATAGGCAAACAACACAACGAATAAGTTTCGACACGAGGGGACATTTAAAATATAACAAGGTTTTTAATACGTGCGGACAAAAACACATATTTAACGTGCCGGCTATATTACCAAGCAGACAATATCAAATACAAATGTCTTTCTTCCTTTTTCTTTTCTTTCTTCTTTCTTCAAATTGAGAGAGAGGGGGCATACGATGGCAATACTTGGGAAGGGTGGATGGAGAAAATGGTTTTAAGGTTTACTTAGCTTTTTCGACGGATTTCTTCTGAGAGTTCTTTTCTTTTACGGGCTAGCGGGATTCTATGGAGCTCGGCTTGAAGGCATCTGCTATCTCCTGTCCAAGAGCTCTATTTTGCTTCTTCGGCCGGAGTTTTAGCGACAGTTCACACGTCCTCTCACGGCGACCTCCGTCCTAAAAACTGAATTCTTTATTCCTATTTCCTCTGACAAAAAGGATACTACTTCCGACTTTAGGACTCTGGCCAATCATTTGGCCTCTTTCTTTTTCCTCACCCTGTCAGGCGATTCATTCGGGCTACCATCATGACCGCTATGTCCTCTTCTCTATCCACGCGATCAGAGAGTGTAAGTAGCTCTTGGCTTTCATTCTGACCTGGATTCGTTACTTCCTTCAACAGGCAGATGAGTTGACCTACATTCCTTATTCCTCTTTTAACGGACAATCTTTGAGGTCTGTTAATTCAAACACGGAGGGGTATTGGGAAATTGATCTTACCTCTCTCCTCTCTGTGGCAGACCACGTGACAGTATGGTCAAATTCAAACTTCTTGCCCAATTCCGAGTGGACCACCTTTCCCACCCAGTCGTGTCTTGTCTTATACTCTCTTTGTGGTAATTTGATGCATTCACTTATTATGCAAAATTTAAATAATTTTAGCTATAAACCAATTCCAAACAATGAATAATTTACATCTATGAAACAAATTCTGAAAAAATAATATTTTTCTTTTTAAAAGAAATACCCTTATTAATTGAATGAACTTCGTATATATATATATATGTATATATAATTAACCTATAAGACTATGATAGTTTGAAAAAAAAAAACAGATGATAAAATTTGGAAATAAAAATTATTCAAACTGATATCTGGGGAAAAATTTCAATAAAAAAAGGACTAAAGTCACCCATACTTTTGGAAAATAATCAAATAGTGCTGCAATGCCATTCCAAAAGAAAAAAAAAACACTGGCAGAATCAACAAAGCTAAACGTAAAAAGTGCTCGATACACTAAGTAGAGCGAATTTAAAGTAGTAAAGCCTACACAGTCAAACCAATCTACCTAGTTTTCACCAACTAGATCATCTGGAAGAATCCGTCTATATATATATATATTCTATAATTGTGCCGGTGTGAAAAAAAATAGATAATACAGTTTGTGAATAAAAAATATTAAACAAACTGATATCTGGGGAAAAATTTAATAAAAAAAGAAGACTAAAAACATTCGTACGGCTTGTAAATATTCAACTAGCACTGCAATGCCAAGCGAAAAAAAAACGACAGAATACCTAAAGTGAAACGTAAAAGTTCACAATACATTAAGTTGAGCGAAATTAGAATACCTAAAGAACCAGAAGTAATCAAACTAGATTTCACCTACCGGATCATCAGAATGATACTGACTCGAGATGTTTGGCCCAAATGACATTTTATTTCTAAAGCGGCCACCAGAAAGAATAAAAGCTTAGCATCAAAGATTTTATTTGCCAACTAACGAGGCTTTTCTACGCATACAAACATTAAGTATCTCAGATCTCTGGTTGTGTAATTCATTAGTATTAAGGTAGGAAGCAATAGGTAGTTTTTCCTCTATACATAGTAGAAATATTTATCGCCAGTTAACACACACACACACACACGCATATACACATATAAATATATATAAATAAATAAAATCAATCACGTATATATATATATATATATATATATATATATACGTGATTGATTTCTAAAAGTATAGAAATAGAATTTTAATATATTAGTTAAAAAATTTAGATTAAAATATACTCACAGTAAAATGATGATGCTATAATTATATAAGTATAATATCGTGATAAGTCAGTGTCAATACTTTTTGATCTCATAACATTTTCATTAGCATATTTTCATGAAACACAGGATTTTGCAAGTACAACATCATATTTTTTCACCAGAACCACCAGGTCGTTGTGACTTAATGCACGTATGAAAATTAATTTCAACGATAAAATGTGAAGAAATTGAGGACTTGTGAAAAAATTCGATGACGCAATCATATCAAAAATGAAGTTTTAGAGGTTTTTGTCACCAATCGCAAGTAAACGAAAATGGCAAATCTCCAGAAAATATAAATAGAGGTACCCAGCTATTAGAGAGAGAGACAGAGAGAGAGAGAGACTTTAGTCATAGCCTGACTTTAGTCATATAGCTTGTCGGTTAAGGCCGCCTGACATGAGTACGGGGGAAGTCCAGAATTCTTGTCACGTGGCTAAGAACAACACTCCTTGGTCCTCAGGGGACTCTCCCACTTGGCTTTCACCAGCTTCCGCAGGGTTCGGTTTATCGCCTGGCGTCTGAGGCGCCCCGTTTTAGGGGAAAGCCAACGGAGCCCAGGCACTTTTATAGCTAATTGCCAAGGAGACTATTTCGAAAAAATAAACGTTTCATTCATTGTTCATTTTTATCTTAACAAATACAGCTTCTGTCTCGATACTTTTAAAACACTATATATATATATATATATATATATATAGGGGGTGAGAGAGGTAGATAAATATATCTCTCTTAACAATTAGGAAATTGATGCTACCAAATTTGGTATTCTATTTAATTGGGATGAAGGGAATATTATTACGTCAAAAACCTTATGGGGAAAGAGTGGGCTTTATCGATAGAAGAATCTTGCAATAAGTTAAAATAATTTGAAAATTGTGTTGTTACAAGGTGTAATCATACAGAATTTAAGTTTTCAAATCTAAAAACAACAAATCGTCATAATAAAATATTCACATTTAATCAAACATTTCTAATAGTGTTTATATATCTTTTTTAACCAAAGGTGTAAAATAATTATTTAACTATAATGTTTGGTTAGGTCTAACAATGGGAATAACAAACAAATATCTTTAAATGAGTAAATCTCTTAATATAAAATATAGTAGATAAATCTCTTTCTTTTATCGTTAAGATAAACCCTTTTAATCCGTTTGTAATCGTTCGATGAGAATTTCTCATAGAAATTAAGATTTTAAAATAAATGTCTTTAAAAAAATGAAATTAGGGGGAAAGATTTTTAAAATTTTTGTTTCTTAGTCTTATCCAGCGTAGACAACGACTAGCGCATATATATACTTTAAGTTGAGTAACTATGAGATTCAAAAATACTACGCTTACGAACGATGCATAAAACTCTGATCATGACGATGGACTATCGTAGACAGATGTATATTGGCATGGTTAGAGTTTCATGTATCGTTCGCATGCATAGTATTTTTGAATATATATATATATATATATATATATATATGTGTGTGTGTTTGTGTGTGTGTGTGTGTGTGTAGGCTTATATTCATTGTTCAACAAATTAGAAGATCTTTGCTGAAAATGGTTGATTTACGAAGCTAATCTGGAAGCCCGTGCGATTTTAAGTTTGTAGTTGTTGTTTAAAGAAACAGTCATATTTTGCACCATTAAATTTTACAAGTCTCACTGCATCCAAAGGTCATAACTTCCTACATTACCCATTCTGGGCTCGAACCAATACTGGTTACCTCTGTTTACATAGTTAAGCTTCATCAAATGCAAGATAACAAATATGTGGCACCTACTAAAGCTTTAACTTACTAGTAAGTAATGGTCTTCTAGACATTAACCATTATGTCAAACCAGTTATAGAGACATTAACAATAGAAGATTTGTTGCAGTTACTCAGCCCAACATAAATGGCTTAATCTAATTTCGTTTTAATCGTTCAGGTGTGGAAAGCAAAATGAATAAATTCTCCGTTTATTTCTCGCAACCGGCCGAACAAAAGCACTGTAATGGAATGAATACCTCTAGTCGATAACCGTCAATGGTTTACAATAAGCGTGGAAAATGTCAACAGTAAACGGTAAATCTTGTCTAAAGATGGAATTGTGTAAACGCCTGGCTATTTTCAGCCTCTCAAAAAATGAACAAGTTTGGACTCAGTATAAAATATGATGAAGCCAAATAAGACTCTCACTTGAAAAACAATCGTTAACTCCATCTTTGCCTCGCAAATTATCGGTAGTTATTTTGGGTGATGCTCATTATTGTGGCCCAACTTACATGTGCACTGGCAGAGAAAGATAGAGCGAGAGAGGGGTGGAGAAATATATGCATACAATGTTAATTTCAATAGCTTTCATTTTTTTTTTATCTAATTTTTTTACTCTCTCTCTCTCTCTCTCTCTCTCTCTCTCTCTATCTCTCTCTCTCTTTCTCTCTCTTTGTGTATATATACATATATATATATATACATGTGTATGTGCATGTGTGTGGCCGAATTCCAGTGAGAGGGTTTTGCGTTTCACTTCGTCTTATTGTTCTTTGAAAAGGCATGAATACTTCAATTCTTACCCCCAACACCTACAAGGTATAAAAAAAAAGGAAGACTGGGTTCTTTAGCCTTGATAAGAAGAAAGAAAAACCTGAAGTGTATTATTCGGAGAATCTGCGACACATCATGATATTTCATTTTTCTGTTATCAGTTTATGCAATTGCGCCTTCACCATTATAAACAAATCATCCATATAAGAACTCTAACATCTCAAGACTGTAAGGAACCACATACTTCGAGATTGACTAAAGAGTCCATCACCTGTTTATATAATTAAAACTAAATCGTTATTATCAACAATTTATTCAATTAATTTTATTCTTAGCTAATTATAGAATTTTAGGCCGAAATCATCATGGAATCAAGTCCAGGGCGTTAATGGTGTGAGAATTTTAAGTTTTCAAGTATGAAAATTATTTGAATATCTATTTTGTGATTACTATTTTTCTATAAGGTATAAGTGAAACTCATAATTGAAGAAGAATGTTTTCGTAATTGCTCAGTTAACTTTAATTCTATCCGTTTATTTATACTTTAGTTTGTCTTCATATTAATTTGAATAAAAACGGTGACGTATGAAAGAATCCGTTGTTGTTTAATTCTTAGTATTCTGAAATTAGATTTCATTAAAGAAGACGAAGAAGCTACAATATTCTTCTTCTCCAAAAATTATCTTCAATTAATTATTTTCTTGCGCTCCTTTAGGAGAACGAGGATGCAGCCACAACGAGTTTACGGTGGCGCTGCTGTTTCGTAGGTTTTATGGGGCAGAGTTTCTGGTTATGAATTCAAAGTTAATTCCTTTTCTTGACCGATTGTCTTACCAAAGTTAAATAATACTGCTTGTCCTGCTATTCCTTAATAGTTCGGTAGAGGAAAAGAGAAATAGCTTTCACAAAGTGCGAAAGTGAAGAAGGATTTGAACTTAGCTCGCCGTGTCCATTTCTTTAAGACGATAAACATTACGCTTCATGACTCTGACATAAACTGTATAACACTTCAATAATTATCTTTTGATGAAATATTATTCACAGATTTTCAAATGATTTCTAAATTTTAAAAGTTTCCAAATGGGTAACGTACAGCGTTTGTTTTCACGATGATTTGCGTCAACATATTCCTTTATCATTTTAAAATAACAATTTCTTCGTATCTGATGATGCCATATAGATGTTTGCTTTCTTCTTTTTTTTTCAGTCATATTTCTCAACCACATCTTTGGATACTAGTATCCAAATCATTTATCATACACACTTACGCGCGCACACACACATATTCATGCACATAAACATATATATATATATATATATATATATAGAAAGAGAGAGAGAAAGAGAGAGAGAGAGAGAGAATATATAGGTATAGATACACACGCACTTACACACATACATGTATCAGTGATGTAAACAGAAAAACACGTATTGTTTCCAATGGTTTCATCCAAATAATCAGTTTTATTTCAAACAATTCAGTTTAGCATGAGTATATAGGTTAATTGTCAAAAACATTTCTATTTCAATCTATTCAATTTAGTCAAACAATTCAGTTTAGCCTAAGTACAGTCTCACTGTCAAAAACAGTTCTATTTCGAACAATTCAGTTTTGCATAAGTACGCAATTTAGTTCAATTTGATCCATTGATAGGACCCTATTAGCTGCTACCACTCCGGGCCAGAAAGGACCTGGGAGCGATGGCAATAAAAGGGGTACTCCACATTCCCCCAAATTCCTGCATTACTGGAACCTCTCCATCAGATTGTTTATTCTCATATCCAGGACAATCGTTGGGGGAGTTTTACCTCTCTACAGAGGTGCAGTCGGTGTATTTTACAGCCCCCCACTGCTGCAAAATACTGAAAAAGAGTTTAAGGTCAACTCGCGTAGAATAAGAGTAAGTAAATTAGCCTAGCAGACCATCACTAGCAAGTTTGCTTCTCATTATTCATTCCTTTCTGGTCTTGTGCCAGATTACACAAAACTCACTAAATGATTACTAAAAATTTCTAGAAACTGTTACTGCGCAAAGTCCCAGTGAGTAATGGATTCATTTTAATTTTCCAAAACAGAGGAAAATATTTTTTTGTTTGTTTATTTGTTTGTTTTTCGGGATGTATTTTTTTTTCTATCTACAGTAGCTGTAGACAAAGATTATTTCTATCTACAGTAGCCCAGACAAAGATTATTTCATGGAGCAAAACAAATCAGTGACAGACCTGAAGAATACGCTGCATGTATTATAAAAGAACCTTCTATTCTAGTTCCAGGATCATTTGCTCCTCTATCGTCTCATCAAACTACGTTTACAAAAGAGACTGTTGGTTGTATAACATGAAGACATATTTAAGTTGATGAAGAATCTATTTTTATAGCCTCTGAGTTTATCCAGATATTCAAAAAAAAAAAGAAAGTAAACGCAAAAGATTTCTCTAACAATGCGAAAAAGATTATATTTGAAAGTTTTGCATAAATGTAATATTAAGTTTACTGCACAGGACCACAAATGAAAGTCACTCAGAGATCGCACATGCTCTACTGGCAATAGTCTCCATAACTAGCTTGCTAAAATATTTATCTCTGGTGAGACGTCAAAAACATTTACCATATTTAACTTAGTCTGGCGCAAGATATGCACTTAGTAATAATCAAAGTTACTCATATTTACAAGATTGATATGTTAAATTGATTACTTTTGTCACCATTTTTTCTTTTTTCAAAAATGCCTTTTTATGTGCCGAGCAAGAAGAGATAGACGCGTGTTCCTTTTCCTTTCATTAAATGAAATACATTTTTCTAAAGTTTCGATTTCTCCTCAGAGAAATTGAAACTTGAAAGACACTTCTAAGATTTCTCTAAAATTTTGCCAAAGATAATGCAAGGTAACTTTTGCCTACCTTTTGTATTCAATGTGATATTTGATTTACTTTATCTTCTTTTTTTTTAATTTTTTAAAAATGTTTTTTATGCTTCATTTTTTTTTTCTTCATTATTATAATAATTTGTTCTATTTTTCCTTTTTGCTTTTCTTTTCAGCAAGTCTACTTGTAGAGAAGCAGTCACTTGCCCATGTGCCTGAGCTTTGTTTAAAACACATGACTCCAGCAGCACACACACACACACACACACACACACACACACACACACACACACACACACACACACAGCAGTAAGACGACAA
Source organism: Sepioteuthis lessoniana (assembly GCA_963585895.1). NCBI lineage: Eukaryota > Metazoa > Mollusca > Cephalopoda > Myopsida > Loliginidae > Sepioteuthis > Sepioteuthis lessoniana. Next base: position 58,695,178 of record OY757912.1, read on the forward strand.
CCAATCACTGAAGCAACGTTGGCAGGTACCAAATACCATCGTAGCGACAACAAGCAAAGGAAAAAACAAACAACATTGAATAGAATCACAACGCTTGATACATTTATTCCCCATGCTACCACCAATACCATCAATGTTACCATCAAATTAAAAGGTTTATGGCGTTGTACCCATTCTAATATATATATATAATATATATATATATATATATATATATATATATATATATATATATATATATATATATACGCAACCTAAAAGGTCCATCTAAGAACCAAAACTTATATTGCAGTTATAATCAAAACATGAATATTTTTTCATTTAGCAATGTTTCAATATTTTCGGCGGTTTTTGGACGGCTCAGTTCTCTTGCAAAGAAATTTATTCATGATTGTCTACTACAGTGCTCAAAGTTATAAATAATAATAAACCTCTTTTACATTAAAAGCCGGTTTCATTACTCCAAGACACTGAGGAAATAATAATAATAATAATAATAATAATAATAATAATAATAATAATAATAATAATAAAAGAACTTTTCATGTAGAGGAGTTCGGTGTTTCAGCGTATCATAGGGTGAAAAATAAAAGAAGGCTAAAAGAATAAACAAATACTAGAATCTAGCCAGTGAGTTGAAAAATCTGTGGAACATGAAGAAAACGGTAATACCAATTATAGATATTGCCCCAGGAACAGTCCCCCAAAATATAGAAAAGAGATTGAGAAAACAGAGCAGAAAAAGAATGGAGACCATCGAAACCACAGTACTGTTAAAATCAGCTAGAATACTTCTTGGGAGGGCCCTAAAAACCTGAGAAAATTTGCTGTGACTCACTTTACTGTGAAAGACTACCAGTTAGAGCTGTAGGGAAAAACTCGCAAGAACTAAAATAATAATAATAATAATAATAATAATCAACTGACAGTGATGTGAAAAACTCCAAAGGAGTAGATAATAATAATAACAATAATGATAATAATAATACTTCGTTATCTTGCAACTGATCAATGGCCGCTTAAACGAGACGCATTTGCAATTCACTTGTAATGAAAAAAAACCTAATTACCTCAAGATTTACATCCGCATATTCGCGTAACTCGTGTTGTAATATGAAAGTTTTTGTTTGTGTTTTGTTTGTTTTGGAAAGGATTTTTATTTAGACAAAACAAATCACATTGTACTCCGAAACATCTGCATACCGAATGAGGAAAGTCCATTCTAGTAAAAGTAATGATACAAAATCGGGCATGCAAATACACACTCATACACTATATATATATATATATATATATATATATATATATATATATATATATATATATATATATATATATATATATATATATATATAATCGGGATTTTTTTAAAAGAAAACTATGCAGAAAATAGGTTAATAATTTACAAATATCTATCTGTCTGTAACCATCTGTCGATATAGTAGGTGCTCACAGTAATATTTCTTTGTAATTAATTATTTTTTAATTCTTCTCAACTAATTTCGACTTTAAATCATAGTCAGGAGAAAAATTATTGTAAAGAAAAGTAGGAGTTTTTTGAGGGGGCGGGCTTGTTTGTTTTTAAAATAGATTAAAATGTTTGAAGATGCTTTTGATTGATGTCAAAGCCATTTGAGTTCAGAGTTTAATTCATTTAATCCATTTCTTTCCTGTCTTTCTAGTATCACGTGATTTTATCCAATGTGTTTTTTCCGTTCTTTTTATGATGGTGAACTTTGTATCGTGACTGTTTAAGCCGAAATGTTACTCTAATTAGTTTAATTCTGTCCTTGTTATTTCGTTTAAATTCAAAAGTTAAAACAAAGAAAAGAAATTTAAGAGTAGTATTTAAATACTTAAAATTAAATGGGTATACCTGAGAAAGAAAGAAAGAAAGAAAGAATATATATATATATATATATATATATATATATATATATATATATATATATATATATATATATATATATATATATATATAATTTCTTTCTGAATCATATTTATTACATTTTAATTCAAATGTCACTTTTAAAAATTTCCTTCCTTAGTTTTAACATATATCGTTACGTTTAAGGGAAATGATAGTCACAGTAATCACCAGCCCGGCATTCTTTATTAAAATAATATAGGTTGGATTGCCAGATGCGTATTTGGTCAATGTGACACCAAACAAAATCCCAGTGGGCTAGTAAAGCCAGTAAAAGTCGTTGCCGATTAGCATCTAATGAGTTGGTTAATTTGCCTCTCGAATTTCAGTGCTATAATATGTTACATTAATGTGCAGACTTTAGGTATTTGCTCAGTCGGTTTAGGCTTCCCAATCTACCCCCATTACTATTACTACCAAGAATATAACAGAGTACACTTTTATATGAAATATCGAATCGCTTATGTTGTTTCTGGTTCGGTTTGATCCTCAAATTTGCCACAACTTGTTAGCTGCTCAGGAAGCAGAAGATTATTTTCTACATTGCAGTAGCGTCTTTACTAAAGATTCAATATCTGGGTTACTGCCGTTTATATCACAGTAACAAACGAATTCGAGACGACTCAACTCAGTTTTTCTGGTATCTTTCAATCCAATATATCAGCGACAAGTTATCTAAGATACAATAATATGCTTCGAATACATATACTTATTGTAAATATAAAAGTAACATGTAACTGACTATAATTGACATTCAAGATGATTTCTTGAAGTGATGAAAATTTTTTAATGATAGAATAGATTTCTAAGTTGCAAGATTGAGAAAAACTGTTTACCTCAGTATTGATAATAATTTTTATGAGTGTTTTCTTTCATCTTTTAATTTTTAGTTGTCATCATCGCAAGTCATTTGTCTACTCATGACAACAGGAAATTGTGCGAATCCGAAATTTTTCTTCACAGTCGTAACGAGTGAATTTTTTTTTATAAAGAAAGAAAATGCGAACATGAAAAGATGAAAGAAAATTCTTGTGAATAATAATAATAATAATAATAATAATAATAATAATAATAATAATAATAAATGCTTCAAAATAAAAATAAAACTATTTTATTTATTAAATGTACAAAGACCGCAGAAAAACCCGTTGACATTTCTTTGGTCTTGTATAATAACTTTAAAAATGAAAGATTTGGCCCACTCGTTAATGAAATGCAAAAAGTCTTCTGGCTACTATTCGATATTCTATGTTGTATTTGTACTATAACAACAGATGAGTTAGCACCTACTGTGTATCTCCGATTCTTGATAATCCCATATCAGTTCGGAAACTGGTATCTCTTCCTTGAATTCACCATTCACATGAAGAAACAGTGAAAAATACAAGGCTGTAAAAACTGTTCTGGTGATTATTGAATATCTTGTTCTGAGCATATCTGAGTTTAGTTACAAAAATGAGGACGTCTTTATCATAGAAATGATCATTTTAACCGATCAAATCATTGATATGAGTGTTTCAATGTCTCAGATATCTTGATTTTATTTTATGGTTTCATTTTTTTCTATTTTACTGTCTACTTGGAAAATGTGATTACTCATACATACATACATACACACACACACACATACACACATATTTCTATATATATATATATATATATAGTCATCTGTCCCTGTCTTTCAAGTCTAAGTATCTATACATATGAATTACACTCGGAGCTGTCTATTCTTATTTATTTCTTAGGTTCATTTTAAATACACACAGAAGCATGCATAAAAACGCGTACAGAAACATATACTTATATGTATATATATGTGTCGGTGATCAATTTTATAAATTGTAATAGAAACTTAGTTTTAAAAACGATGAAATAATTATCTTTTAAAAAAGCAGTTTGAGATGTAAATGTTTTTCAAGTACAATATCCTTCTCGTTCTGGGATATTAAAGTGTTTTAAACTGAAAAATATTCGAAAATGTTTTAAAACATAATTTCTGAAAGACTTGAAGTATTTCTTAAATATTTTCATGCATTTTTTTTTGGATAAAGGTACTTTTGTGTTGCTCTTAAAATTGTATTTGAGATGTCTTTCACGATTTGGAAGGGATATACCCATGATCATCACTGATTCAATTCATTCTAAAATTCTTTATTCATGAATCGTGCAGCGTTCTTAGTCTCTTGTGTATTTCAAATTTGCAGCACTCTCGATAGCCAAGATTTCAAGTGATCTAAATGGGATCGTTACAACTTAATACTATTATTGTAAAAGTAATTCATATAAAACCTTCATAAAGTTTTGTTTAATGATAAACTGCCGCTAACAATTAACGTTTTTTACAAAACAGAGAGGATTGTTCTAAATCCTATTTCATGTTTTGATACCCCAACAAAAATGCAGCGAGATGCCCATGATCATTACTGATTCCATTTAGTCTCAAATTTTTGATTCACAAATTGACGTCCTGCTTTATAACTGGTGTTGTTCCTTTCTTGTGACCTACAAGTTTTGCTCCACAGGATTTAGGCAGCCAGTTGGTTATAAATGTTGCATACCAGACTTCGAAGCACGGCCCCGACCTTAAGGTGGTTTGCAACATTTTCAAATTTCCAGGGTCACACTTAAACTTTGGTCTGCAGTTGATACATATGAAATGCGGACTAACTTTGACCCCAGGAAAATGATTTGATTAAAGTGAAATAATTTGTGAGGTTCCTGGTGATCATTCTAGATCTAAAGTTTGTATTTTGTTCAGAAATTGTTGATTATATGTGGATCAAGGCTGTACATATAGTTTTAAAATGATCTTAACGTCTGGCAAGATGAAATCAGCAAGCATCCTTGAGAGAATTCGATGCTGGTACCTTTATTCAAATCATGTCTGGAATTACAAGAAGCCAAAGTCAAAAAAGACAAGCCATTATGAACTAAAAACAAAGAGGAATTTCGAGGGAAAATATTTTGTCGATCATTCTCTCTTGCGTTTAAAAAATAAGTGCTTTTGCCTGTGTAATCTTCAGTCATCATCAGGTGTATGCCAGGCTCAGTAGTCTGGAAAGGAATATAATTCTTTATCTTGCTTGTATCTAGTTTTTTGTTTCTGTTCATTTTTACCTCTTTGATCATAATAGATGAGAGTTCAACGTGAATATTCACTCAAAAACAATTCATTAGAATAGTAAAATATTTATGAATAATCTAGAAAATAAAATAAAAATTATTTTTCAATAGACAGGGATTCTAGTTTCAGTTAATATTTTGGTTCATTGTCACAAAAAAAAAAAGATCAGTAAAAAGGAACAGTTAGTAAAAATAAGCTTAAAACTTAACTCATATAATCAACAAATATTTTATACTATTCTGATAAAAATGTCATAGATGAAATCTCAGGAGGAAAAGTAGATGGTTACTGATCTTATTTAAGCCTTGGGCAAAGCCACAATCGTGTAGGCACCCTTTAAAGATCAAAGCCTCTACCCCCACAATTGTTTGTAAGACAACTTTATTGTTCTTGAGAGGCACTGAACTATTGAGCTAAAACTTGATTGGGAACAGCTAATAATGAACTCCCATTTAAGAATTATGCCAAACATGTGCTCTCAAAAAGCAGACGCTTATTTAATGAGTCCCAAATAACAAAGACTGAATGCATGCAAGGAACTAATGATCAAGTCACGCTGAAAATTAAGCCTGCTCAGTAATTAGATTTAGGGATAGCAGGTATGATAAGCAACCTAAGATCTATGTATAATGCTCAATAAATTGAAAGACAGATTTAAGCAATGATAATAGAGAATGACTTTTTGACATAGATCTAATTTTTATTTATTTATTTTTTATCCATTTTATTGACAACATACTTCAAAGATTATTCTTATAATTTTGCAAGACATTTCAAGTGATATTTTGTTTTTGAGTTGATCTTTTCACATTTCCATATTTTCTTGACAAAACATAATATGAGAATTAAATTTAGAATAATTCTCTTTCAATTTTACTATCTAGAGGTCTTTATTTATCTTACAAATATTACAGTGTCTTAAGACACAACTAGTTGTAGCAGGTGAATACATTTAAATTTACTTATCAAGGAAGAAACTTGTTTTCAAGGGCTTGCAAGATGATGTAAGTGTCTCTAATAACTAATGCAATGGATAATAAGTCTTGATTTGTGGGCAATAATTATTTAATTCTTTTTCTTTTAAAAAATATTTTTGTAAAACTTGGTAAAAGTATTCAACATCACAGGTGTGTTGTGTGTGTGTGTGTGTGTGTGTGTGTGTGTGTGTGTGTGTGTGTGTGTGTGTGTGTGTGTGTGTGTGTGTGTGTGTGTGTGTGTGTGTGTGAATTTATGTTTATTTAGAATGAAATACACTGATATATAGATATGAATAGACAGACAGAAATTTAAAGCCATTGATAGCTATAAAGAGACTAGGACAGGTAGGTGCAAATAAAGAGATAGATAGATAGATAGATAGATAGATAGATATCAATTGACAACTGAAAAGACTGAGATAGTTATTAGAAATATTGGAATAGGCTTTAAAGTTTCTCAAAATAACTATTTTATCAAGAGTTAACTCAAAAATGAAATATTAGATTTGTTTTCTCAATCCAAATAATGATAGCAACAAATGCATTGTTATACGTTAAAAGTATAACAATGCATTTGTTGCTATCATTATTTGTTTTTATCA